>CATOSH010000008.1:0-26876 GCA_951812415.1 Beris morrisii | reverse complement strand
AAAACAGATTTAAAAAAAACAATTTGAGCCCAGGAGAGCGGAAGTTCATTGCGGGGGACGTGGTGGGTACGTGGTGGGTACGAAACGTACCCACCACGTACCCACCAATGGGTATGAGCACATAGGCCGAGATTTTTGCAACTGACCACTTAAATTAAAGTTAAAATTTAATTCAATCCTAAAACAGATTTAAAAAAACAATTTGAGCCCAGGAGAGCGGAAGTTCATTGCGGGGGACGTGGTGGGTACGTGGTGGGTACGAAACGTACCCACCACGTACCCACCAATGGGTATGAGCACATAGGCCGAGATTTTTGCAAGTGACCACTTAAATTAAAGTTAAAATTTAATTCAAATCCTAAAACAGATTTAAAAAAAACAATTTGAGCCCAGGAGAGCGGAAGTTCATTCGGGGGACGTGGTGGGTACGTGGTGGGTACGAAACGTACCCACCACGTACCCACCAATGGGTATGAGCACATAGGCCGAGGTTTTTGCAAGTGACCACTTAAATTAAAGTTAAAATTTAATTCAAATCCTAAAACAGATTTAAAAAAAACAATTTGAGCCCAGGAGAGCGGAAGTTCATTCGGGGGACGTGGTGGGTACGTGGTGGGTACGAAACGTACCCACCACGTACCCACCAATGGGTATGAGCACATAGGCCGAGATTTTTGCAAGTGACCACTTAAATTAAAGTTAAAATTTAATTCAAATCCTAAAACAGATTTAAAAAAAACAATTTGAGCCCAGGAGAGCGGAAGTTCATTGCGGGGGACGTGGTGGGTACGTGGTGGGTACGAAACGTACCCACCACGTACCCACCAATGGGTATGAGCACATAGGCCGAGATTTTTGCAAGTGACCACTTAAATTAAAGTTTAAAATTTAATTCAAATCCTAAAACAGATTTAAAAAAAACAATTTGAGCCCAGGAGAGCGGAAGTTCATTGCGGGGGACGTGGTGGGTACGTGGTGGGTACGAAACGTACCCACCACGTACCCACCAATAGGTATGAGCACATAGGCCGAGATTTTTGCAAGTGACCACTTAAATTAAAGTTAAAATTTAATTCAAATCCTAAAACAGATTTAAAAAAAACAATTTGAGCCCAGGAGAGCGGAAGTTCATTGCGGGGGACGTGGTGGGTACGTGGTGGGTACGAACGTACCCACCACGTACCCACCAATGGGTATGAGCACATAGGCCGAGATTTTTGCAAGTGACCACTTAAATTAAAGTTAAAATTTAATTCAAATCCTAAAACAGATTTAAAAAAAACAATTTGAGCCAGGAGAGCGGAAGTTCATTGCGGGGGACGTGGTGGGTACGTGGTGGGTACGAAACGTACCCACCACGTACCCACCAATGGGTATGAGCACATAGGCCGAGATTTTTGCAAGTGACCACTTAAATTAAAGTTAAAATTTAATTCAAATCCTAAAACAGATTTAAAAAAAACAATTTGAGCCCAGGAGAGCGGAAGTTCATTGCGGGGGACGTGGTGGGTACGTGGTGGGTACGAAACGTACCCACCACGTACCCACCAATGGGTATGAGCACATAGGCCGAGATTTTTGCAAGTGACCACTTAAATTAAAGTTAAAATTTAATTCTAATCCTAAAACAGATTTAAAAAAAACAATTTGAGCCCAGGAGAGCGGAAGTTCATTGCGGGGACGTGGTGGGTACGTGGTGGGTACGAAACGTACCCACCACGTACCCACCAATGGGTATGAGCACATAGGCCGAGATTTTTGCAAGTGACCACTTAAATTAAAGTTAAAATTTAATTCAAATCCTAAAACAGATTTAAAAAAACAATTTGAGCCCAGGAGAGCGGAAGTTCATTGCGGGGGACGTGGTGGGTACGTGGTGGGTACGAAACGTACCCACCACGTACCCACCAATGGGTATGAGCACATAGGCCGAGATTTTTGCAACTGACCACTTAAATTAAAGTTAAAATTTAATTCAAATCCTAAAACAGATTTAAAAAAAACAATTTGAGCCCAGGAGAGCGGAAGTTCATTGCGGGGGACGTGGTGGGTACGTGGTGGGTACGAAACGTACCCACCACGTACCCACCAATGGGTATGAGCACATAGGCCGAGATTTTTGCAAGTGACCACTTAAATTAAAGTTAAAATTTAATTCAAATCCTAAAACAGATTTAAAAAAAACAATTTGAGCCCAGGAGAGCGGAAGTTCATTGCGGGGGACGTGGAGGTACGTGGTGGGTACGAAACGTACCCACCACGTACCCACCAATGGGTATGAGCACATAGGCCGAGATTTTTGCAAGTGACCACTTAAATTAAAGTTAAAATTTAATTCAAATCCTAAAACAGATTTAAAAAAAACAATTTGAGCCCAGGAGAGCGGAAGTTCATTGCGGGGGACGTGGTGGGTACGTGGTGGGTACGAAACGTACCCACCACGTACCCACCAATGGGTATGAGCACATAGGCCGAGATTTTTGCAAGTGACCACTTAAATTAAAGTTAAAATTTAATTCAAATCCTAAAACAGATTTAAAAAAAACAATTTGAGCCCAGGAGAGCGGAAGTTCATTCGGGGGACGTGGTGGGTACGTGGTGGGTACGAAACGTACCCACCACGTACCCACCAATGGGTATGAGCACATAGGCCGAGATTTTTGCAAGTGACCACTTAAATTAAAGTTAAAATTTAATTCAAATCCTAAAACAGATTTAAAAAAAACAATTTGAGCCCAGGAGAGCGGAAGTTCATTGCGGGGGACGTGGTGGGTACGTGGTGGGTACGAAACGTACCCACCACGTACCCACCAATGGGTATGAGCACATAGGCCGAGATTTTTGCAAGTGACCACTTAAATTAAAGTTAAAATTTAATTCAAATCCTAAAACAGATTTAAAAAAAACAGTTTGAGCCCAGGAGAGCGGAAGTTCATTGCGGGGGACGTGGTGGGTACGTGGTGGGTACGAAACGTACCCACCACGTACCCACCAATGGGTATGAGCACATAGGCCGAGATTTTTGCAAGTGACCACTTAAATTAAAGTTAAAATTTAATTCAAATCCTAAAACAGATTTAAAAAAAACAATTTGAGCCCAGGAGAGCGGAAGTTCATTCGGGGGACGTGGTGGGTACGTGGTGGGTACGAAACGTACCCACCACGTACCCACCAATGGGTATGAGCACATAGGCCGAGATTTTTGCAAGTGACCACTTAAATTAAAGTTAAAATTTAATTCAAATCCTAAAACAGATTTAAAAAAAACAATTTGAGCCCAGGAGACCGGAAGTTCATTGCGGGGGACGTGGTGGGTACGTGGTGGGTACGAAACGTACCCACCACGTACCCACCAATGGGTATGAGCACATAGGCCGAGATTTTTGCAAGTGACCACTTAAATTAAAGTTAAAATTTAATTCAAATCCTAAAACAGATTTAAAAAAAACAATTTGAGCCCAGGAGAGCGGAAGTTCATTGCGGGGGACGTGGTGGGTACGTGGTGGGTACGAAACGTACCCACCACGTACCCACCAATGGGTATGAGCACATAGGCCGAGATTTTTGCAAGTGACCACTTAAATTAAAGTTAAAATTTAATTCAAATCCTAAAACAGATTTAAAAAAAACAATTTGAGCCCAGGAGAGCGGAAGTTCATTGCGGGGGACGTGGTGGGTACGTGGTGGGTACGAAACGTACCCACCACGTACCCACCAATGGGTATGAGCACATAGGCCGAGATTTTTGCAAGTGACCACTTAAATTAAAGTTAAAATTTAATTCAAATCCTAAAACAGATTTAAAAAAAACAATTTGAGCCCAGGAGAGCGGAAGTTCATTCGGGGGACGTGGTGGGTACGTGGTGGGTACGAAACGTACCCACCACGTACCCACCAATGGGTATGAGCACATAGGCCGAGATTTTTGCAAGTGACCACTTAAATTAAAGTTAAAATTTAATTCAAATCCTAAAACAGATTTAAAAAAAACAATTTGAGCCCAGGAGAGCGGAAGTTCATTGCGGGGGACGTGGTGGGTACGTGGTGGGTACGAAACGTACCCACCACGTACCCACCAATGGGTATGAGCACATAGGCCGAGATTTTTGCAAGTGACCACTTAAATTAAAGTTAAAATTTAATTCAAATCCTAAAACAGATTTAAAAAAAACAATTTGAGCCCAGGAGAGCGGAAGTTCATTGCGGGGGACGTGGTGGGTACGTGGTGGGTACGAAACGTACCCACCACGTACCCACCACGTACCCACCAATGGGTATGAGCACATAGGCCGAGATTTTTGCAACTGACCACTTAAATTAAAGTTAAAATTTAATTCAAATCCTAAAACAGATTTAAAAAAAACAATTTGAGCCCAGGAGAGCGGAAGTTCATTGCGGGGGACGTGGTGGGTACGTGGTGGGTACGAAACGTACCCACCACGTACCCACCAATGGGTATGAGCACATAGGCCGAGATTTTTGCAAGTGACCACTTAAATTAAAGTTAAAATTTAATTCAAATCCTAAAACAGATTTAAAAAAAACAATTTGAGCCCAGGAGAGCGGAAGTTCATTGCGGGGGACGTGGTGGGTACGTGGTGGGTACGAAACGTACCCACCACGTACCCACCAATGGGTATGAGCACATAGGCCGAGGTTTTTGCAAGTGACCACTTAAATTAAAGTTAAAATTTAATTCAAATCCTAAAACAGATTTAAAAAAAACAATTTGAGCCCAGGAGAGCGGAAGTTCATTCGGGGGACGTGGTGGGTACGTGGTGGGTACGAAACGTACCCACCACGTACCCACCAATGGGTATGAGCACATAGGCCGAGATTTTTGCAAGTGACCACTTAAATTAAAGTTAAAATTTAATTCAAATCCTAAAACAGATTTAAAAAAACAATTTGAGCCCAGGAGAGCGGAAGTTCATTGCGGGGGACGTGGTGGGTACGTGGTGGGTACGAAACGTACCCACCACGTACCCACCAATGGGTATGAGCACATAGGCCGAGATTTTTGCAAGTGACCACTTAAATTAAAGTTAAAATTTAATTCAAATCCTAAAACAGATTTAAAAAAACAATTTGAGCCCAGGAGAGCGGAAGTTCATTGCGGGGGACGTGGTGGGTACGTGGTGGGTACGAAACGTACCCACCACGTACCCACCAATGGGTATGAGCACATAGGCCGAGATTTTTGCAAGTGACCACTTAAATTAAAGTTAAAATTTAATTCAAATCCTAAAACAGATTTAAAAAAAACAATTTGAGCCCAGGAGAGCGGAAGTTCATTGCGGGGGACGTGGTGGGTACGTGGTGGGTACGAAACGTACCCACCACGTACCCACCAATGGGTATGAGCACATAGGCCGAGATTTTTGCAACTGACCACTTAAATTAAAGTTAAAATTTAATTCAAATCCTAAAACAGATTTAAAAAAAACAATTTGAGCCCAGGAGAGCGGAAGTTCATTGCGGGGGACGTGGTGGGTACGTGGTGGGTACGAAACGTACCCACCACGTACCCACCAATGGGTATGAGCACATAGGCCGAGATTTTTGCAAGTGACCACTTAAATTAAAGTTAAAATTTAATTCAAATCCTAAAACAGATTTAAAAAAAACAATTTGAGCCCAGGAGAGCGGAAGTTCATTCGGGGGACGTGGTGGGTACGTGGTGGGTACGAAACGTACCCACCACGTACCCACCAATGGGTATGAGCACATAGGCCGAGGTTTTTGCAAGTGACCACTTAAATTAAAGTTAAAATTTAATTCAAATCCTAAAACAGATTTAAAAAAAACAATTTGAGCCCAGGAGAGCGGAAGTTCATTGCGGGGGACGTGGTGGGTACGTGGTGGGTACGAAACGTACCCACCACGTACCCACCAATGGGTATGAGCACATAGGCCGAGGTTTTTGCAAGTGACCACTTAAATTAAAGTTAAAATTTAATTCAAATCCTAAAACAGATTTAAAAAAAACAATTTGAGCCCAGGAGAGCGGAAGTTCATTCGGGGGACGTGGTGGGTACGTGGTGGGTACGAAACGTACCCACCACGTACCCACCAATGGGTATGAGCACATAGGCCGAGGTTTTTGCAAGTGACCACTTAAATTAAAGTTAAAATTTAATTCAAATCCTAAAACAGATTTAAAAAAAACAATTTGAGCCCAGGAGAGCGGAAGTTCATTGCGGGGGACGTGGTGGGTACGTGGTGGGTACGAAACGTACCCACCACGTACCCACCAATGGGTATGAGCACATAGGCCGAGATTTTTGCAAGTGACCACTTAAATTAAAGTTAAAATTTAATTCAAATCCTAAAACAGATTTAAAAAAAACAATTTGAGCCCAGGAGAGCGGAAGTTCATTGCGGGGGACGTGGTGGGTACGTGGTGGGTACGAAACGTACCCACCACGTACCCACCAATGGGTATGAGCACATAGGCCGAGATTTTTGCAAGTGACCACTTAAATTAAAGTTAAAATTTAATTCAAATCCTAAAACAGATTTAAAAAAAACAATTTGAGCCCAGGAGAGCGGAAGTTCATTGCGGGGGACGTGGTGGGTATGAGCACATAGGCCGAGATTTTTGCAAGTGACCACTTAAATTAAAGTTAAAATTTAATTCAAATCCTAAAACAGATTTAAAAAAAACAATTTGAGCCCAGGAGAGCGGAAGTTCATTCGGGGGACGTGGTGGGTACGTGGTGGGTACGAAACGTACCCACCACGTACCCACCAATGGGTATGAGCACATAGGCCGAGGTTTTTGCAAGTGACCACTTAAATTAAAGTTAAAATTTAATTCAAATCCTAAAACAGATTTAAGAAAAACAATTTGAGCCCAGGAGAGCGGAAGTTCATTCGGGGGACGTGGTGGGTACGTGGTGGGTACGAAACGTACCCACCACGTACCCACCAATGGGTATGAGCACATAGGCCGAGATTTTTGCAAGTGACCACTTAAATTAAAGTTAAAATTTAATTCAAATCCTAAAACAGATTTAAAAAAAACAATTTGAGCCCAGGAGAGCGGAAGTTCATTGCGGGGGACGTGGTGGGTACGTGGTGGGTACGAAACGTACCCACCACGTACCCACCAATGGGTATGAGCACATAGGCCGAGATTTTTGCAAGTGACCACTTAAATTAAAGTTAAAATTTAATTCAAATCCTAAAACAGATTTAAAAAAAACAATTTGAGCCCAGGAGAGCGGAAGTTCATTGCGGGGGACGTGGTGGGTACGTGGTGGGTACGAAACGTACCCACCACGTACCCACCAATGGGTATGAGCACATAGGCCGAGATTTTTGCAAGTGACCACTTAAATTAAAGTTAAAATTTAATTCAAATCCTAAAACAGATTTAAAAAAAACAATTTGAGCCCAGGAGAGCGGAAGTTCATTGCGGGGGACGAGGTGGGTACGTGGTGGGTACGAAACGTACCCACCACGTACCCACCAATGGGTATGAGCACATAGGCCGAGATTTTTGCAAGTGACCACTTAAATTAAAGTTAAAATTTAATTCAAATCCTAAAACAGATTTAAAAAAAACAATTTGAGCCCAGGAGAGCGGAAGTTCATTCGGGGGACGTAGTGGGTACGTGGTGGGTACGAAACGTACCCACCACGTACCCACCAATGGGTATGAGCACATAGGCCGGTGTTTTTGCAAGTGACCACTTAAATTAAAGTTAAAATTTAATTCAAATCCTAAAACAGATTTAAAAAAAACAATTTGAGCCCAGGAGAGCGGAAGTTCATTCGGGGGACGTGGTGGGTACGTGGTGGGTACGAAACGTACCCACCACGTACCCACCAATGGGTATGAGCACATAGGCCGAGATTTTTGCAAGTGACCACTTAAATTAAAGTTAAAATTTAATTCAAATCCTAAAACAGATTTAAAAAAAACAATTTGAGCCCAGGAGAGCGGAAGTTCATTGCGGGGGACGTGGTGGGTACGTGGTGGGTACGAAACGTACCCACCACGTACCCACGAATGGGTATGAGCACATAGGCCGAGATTTTTGCAAGTGACCACTTAAATTAAAGTTAAAATTTAATTCAAATCCTAAAACAGATTTAAAAAAAACAATTTGAACCCAGGAGAGCGGAAGTTCATTGCGGGGGACGTGGTGGGTACGTGGTGGGTACGAAACGTACCCACCACGTACCCACCAATGGGTATGAGCACATAGGCCGAGGTTTTTGCAAGTGACCACTTAAATTAAAGTTAAAATTTAATTCAAATCCTAAAACAGATTTAAAAAAAACAATTTGAGCCCAGGAGAGCGGAAGTTCATTCGGGGGACGTGGTGGGTACGTGGTGGGTACGAAACGTACCCACCACGTACCCACCAATGGGTATGAGCACATAGGCCGAGATTTTTGCAAGTGACCACTTAAATTAAAGTTAAAATTTAATTCAAATCCTAAAACAGATTTAAAAAAAACAATTTGAGCCCAGGAGAGCGGAAGTTCATTGCGGGGGACGTGGTGGGTACGTGGTGGGTACGAAACGTACCCACCACGTACCCACCAATGGGTATGAGCACATAGGCCGAGATTTTTGCAAGTGACCACTTAAATTAAAGTTAAAATTTAATTCAAATCCTAAAACAGATTTAAAAAAAACAATTTGAGCCCAGGAGAGCGGAAGTTCATTGCGGGGGACGTGGTGGGTACGTGGTGGGTACGAAACGTACCCACCACGTACCCACCAATGGGTATGAGCACATAGGCCGAGATTTTTGCAAGTGACCACTTAAATTAAAGTTAAAATTTAATTCAAATCCTAAAACAGATTTAAAAAAAACAATTTGAGCCCAGGAGAGCGGAAGTTCATTGCGGGGGACGTGGTGGGTACGTGGTGGGTACGAAACGTACCCACCACGTACCCACCAATGGGTATGAGCACATAGGCCGAGATTTTTGCAAGTGACCACTTAAATTAAAGTTAAAATTTAATTCAAATCCTAAAACAGATTTAAAAAAAACAATTTGAGCCCAGGAGAGCGGAAGTTCATTCGGGGGACGTGGTGGGTATGAGCACATAGGCCGGTGTTTTTGCAAGTGACCACTTAAATTAAAGTTAAAATTTAATTCAAATCCTAAAACAGATTTAAAAAAAACAATTTGAGCCCAGGAGAGCGGAAGTTCATTCGGGGGACGTGGTGGGTACGTGGTGGGTACGAAACGTACCCACCACGTACCCACCAATGGGTATGAGCACATAGGCCGAGATTTTTGCAAGTGACCACTTAAATTAAAGTTAAAATTTAATTCAAATCCTAAAACAGATTTAAAAAAAACAATTTGAGCCCAGGAGAGCGGAAGTTCATTGCGGGGGACGTGGTGGGTACGTGGTGGGTACGAAACGTACCCACCACGTACCCACCAATGGGTATGAGCACATAGGCCGAGATTTTTGCAAGTGACCACTTAAATTAAAGTTAAAATTTAATTCAAATCCTAAAACAGATTTAAAAAAAACAATTTGAGCCCAGGAGAGCGGAAGTTCATTGCGGGGGACGTGGTGGGTACGTGGTGGGTACGAAACGTACCCACCACGTACCCACCAATGGGTATGAGCACATAGGCCGAGATTTTTGCAAGTGACCACTTAAATTAAAGTTAAAATTTAATTCAAATCCTAAAACAGATTTAAAAAAAACAATTTGAGCCCAGGAGAGCGGAAGTTCATTGCGGGGGACGTGGTGGGTACGAAACGTACCCACCACGTACCCACCAATGGGTATGAGCACATAGGCCGAGATTTTTGCAAGTGACCACTTAAATTAAAGTTAAAATTTAATTCAAATCCTAAAACAGATTTAAAAAAAACAATTTGAGCCCAGGAGAGCGGAAGTTCATTCGGGGGACGTGGTGGGTACGTGGTGGGTACGAAACGTACCCACCACGTACCCACCAATGGGTATGAGCACATAGGCCGAGGTTTTTGCAAGTGACCACTTAAATTAAAGTTAAAATTTAATTCAAATCCTAAAACAGATTTAAAAAAAACAATTTGAGCCCAGGAGAGCGGAAGTTCATTGCGGGGGACGTGGTGAGTACGTGGTGGGTACGAAACGTACCCACCACGTACCCACCAATGGGTATGAGCACATAGGCCGAGATTTTTGCAAGTGACCACTTAAATTAAAGTTAAAATTTAATTCAAATCCTAAAACAGATTTAAAAAAAACAATTTGAGCCCAGGAGAGCGGAAGTTCATTGCGGGGGACGTGGTGGGTACGTGGTGGGTACGAACGTACCCACCACGTACCCACCAATGGGTATGAGCACATAGGCCGAGATTTTTGCAAGTGACCACTTAAATTAAAGTTAAAATTTAATTCAAATCCTAAAACAGATTTAAAAAAAACAATTTGAGCCAGGAGAGCGGAAGTTCATTGCGGGGGACGTGGTGGGTACGTGGTGGGTACGAAACGTACCCACCACGTACCCACCAATGGGTATGAGCACATAGGCCGAGATTTTTGCAAGTGACCACTTAAATTAAAGTTAAAATTTAATTCAAATCCTAAAACAGATTTAAAAAAAACAATTTGAGCCCAGGAGAGCGGAAGTTCATTCGGGGGACGTGGTGGGTACGTGGTGGGTACGAAACGTACCCACCACGTACCCACCAATGGGTATGAGCACATAGGCCGAGATTTTTGCAAGTGACCACTTAAATTAAAGTTAAAATTTAATTCAAATCCTTAAACAGATTTAAAAAAAACAATTTGAGCCCAGGAGAGCGGAAGTTCATTGCGGGGGACGTGGTGGGTACGTGGTGGGTACGAAACGTACCCACCACGTACCCACCAATGGGTATGAGCACATAGGCCGAGATTTTTGCAAGTGACCACTTAAATTAAAGTTAAAATTTAATTCAAATCCTAAAACAGATTTAAAAAAAACAATTTGAGCCCAGGAAAGCGGAAGTTCATTGCGGGGGACGTGGTGGGTACGTGGTGGGTACGAAACGTACCCACCACGTACCCACCAATGGGTATGAGCACATAGGCCGAGATTTTTGCAAGTGACCACTTAAATTAAAGTTAAAATTTAATTCAAATCCTAAAACAGATTTAAAAAAAACAATTTGAGCCCAGGAGAGCGGAAGTTCATTCGGGGGACGTGGTGGGTACGTGGTGGGTACGAAACGTACCCACCACGTACCCACCAATGGGTATGAGCACATAGGCCGAGGTTTTTGCAAGTGACCACTTAAATTAAAGTTAAAATTTAATTCAAATCCTAAAACAGATTTAAAAAAAACAATTTGAGCCCAGGAGAGCGGAAGTTCATTGCGGGGGACGTGGTGGGTACGTGGTGGGTACGAAACGTACCCACCACGTACCCACCAATGGGTATGAGCACATAGGCCGAGATTTTTGCAAGTGACCACTTAAATTAAAGTTAAAATTTAATTCAAATCCTAAAACAGATTTAAAAAAAACAATTTGAGCCCAGGAGAGCGGAAGTTCATTGCGGGGGACGTGGTGGGTACGTGGTGGGTACGAAACGTACCCACCACGTACCCACCAATGGGTATGAGCACATAGGCCGAGATTTTTGCAAGTGACCACTTAAATTAAAGTTAAAATTTAATTCAAATCCTAAAACAGATTTAAAAAAAACAATTTGAGCCCAGGAGAGCGGAAGTTCATTGCGGGGGACGTGGTGGGTACGTGGTGGGTACGAAACGTACCCACCACGTACCCACCAATGGGTATGAGCACATAGGCCGAGATTTTTGCAAGTGACCACTTAAATTAAAGTTAAAATTTAATTCAAATCCTAAAACAGATTTAAAAAAAACAATTTGAGCCCAGGAGAGCGGAAGTTCATTCGGGGGACGTGGTGGTACGTGGTGGGTACGTGGTGGGTACGAAACGTACCCACCACGTACCCACCAATGGGTATGAGCACATAGGCCGAGGTTTTTGCAAGTGACCACTTAAATTAAAGTTAAAATTTAATTCAAATCCTAAAACAGATTTAAAAAAAACAATTTGAGCCCAGGAGAGCGGAAGTTCATTGCGGGGGACGTGGTGGGTACGTGGTGGGTACGAAACGTACCCACCACGTACCCACCAATGGGTATGAGCACATAGGCCGAGATTTTTGCAAGTGACCACTTAAATTAAAGTTAAAATTTAATTCAAATCCTAAAACAGATTTAAAAAAAACAATTTGAGCCCAGGAGAGCGGAAGTTCATTGCGGGGGACGTGGTGGGTACGTGGTGGGTACGAAACGTACCCACCACGTACCCACCAATGGGTATGAGCACATAGGCCGAGATTTTTGCAAGTGACCACTTAAATTAAAGTTAAAATTTAATTCAAATCCTAAAACAGATTTAAAAAAAACAATTTGAGCCCAGGAGAGCGGAAGTTCATTGCGGGGGACGTGGTGGGTACGTGGTGGGTACGAAACGTACCCACCACGTACCCACCAATGGGTATGAGCACATAGGCCGAGATTTTTGCAAGTGACCACTTAAATTAAAGTTAAAATTTAATTCAAATCCTAAAACAGATTTAAAAAAAACAATTTAAGCCCAGGAGAGCGGAAGTTCATTCGGGGGACGTGGTGGGTACGTGGTGGGTACGAAACGTACCCACCACGTACCCACCAATGGGTATGAGCACATAGGCCGAGGTTTTTGCAAGTGACCACTTAAATTAAAGTTAAAATTTAATTCAAATCCTAAAACAGATTTAAAAAAAACAATGTGAGCCCAGGAGAGCGGAAGTTCATTGCGGGGGACGTGGTGGGTACGTGGTGGGTACGAAACGTACCCACCACGTACCCACCAATGGGTATGAGCACATAGGCCGAGATTTTTGCAAGTGACCACTTAAATTAAAGTTAAAATTTAATTCAAATCCTAAAACAGATTTAAAAAAAACAATTTGAGCCCAGGAGAGCGGAAGTTCATTGCGGGGGACGTGGTGGGTACGTGGTGGGTACGAAACGTACCCACCACGTACCCACCAATGGGTATGAGCACATAGGCCGAGATTTTTGCAAGTGACCAATTAAATTAAAGTTAAAATTTAATTCAAATCCTAAAACAGATTTAAAAAAAACAATTTGAGCCCAGGAGAGCGGAAGTTCATTCGGGGGACGTGGTGGGTACGTGGTGGGTACGAAACGTACCCACCACGTACCCACCAATGGGTATGAGCACATAGGCCGAGGTTTTTGCAAG
This sequence comes from Beris morrisii, assembly GCA_951812415.1. Classification (NCBI taxonomy): domain Eukaryota; kingdom Metazoa; phylum Arthropoda; class Insecta; order Diptera; family Stratiomyidae; genus Beris; species Beris morrisii. The sequence continues at coordinate 13,632 of CATOSH010000008.1, read as the reverse complement.
TGACCACTTAAATTAAAGTTAAAATTTAATTCAAATCCTAAAACAGATTTAAAAAAAACAATTTGAGCCCAGGAGAGCGGAAGTTCATTGCGGGGGACGTGGTGGGTACGAAACGTACCCACCACGTACCCACCAATGGGTATGAGCACATAGGACGAGATTTTTGCAAGTGACCACTTAAATTAAAGTTAAAATTTAATTCAAATCCTAAAACAGATTTAAAAAAAACAATTTGAGCCCAGGAGAGCGGAAGTTCATTCGGGGGACGTGGTGGGTACGTGGTGGGTACGAAACGTACCCACCACGTACCCACCAATGGGTATGAGCACATAGGCCGAGATTTTTGCAAGTGACCACTTAAATTAAAGTTAAAATTTAATTCAAATCCTAAAACAGATTTAAAAAAAACAATGTGAGCCCAGGAGAGCGGAAGTTCATTGCGGGGGACGTGGTGGGTACGTGGTGGGTACGAAACGTACCCACCACGTACCCACCAATGGGTATGAGCACATAGGCCGAGATTTTTGCAAGTGACCACTTAAATTAAAGTTAAAATTTAATTCAAATCCTAAAACAGATTTAAAAAAAACAATTTGAGCCCAGGAGAGCGGAAGTTCATTGCGGGGGACGTGGTGGGTACGTGGTGGGTACGAAACGTACCCACCACGTACCCACCAATGGGTATGAGCACATAGGCCGAGATTTTTGCAAGTGACCACTTAAATTAAAGTTAAAATTTAATTCAAATCCTAAAACAGATTTAAAAAAAACAATTTGAGCCCAGGAGAGCGGAAGTTCATTGCGGGGGACGTGGTGGGTACGTGGTGGGTACGAAACGTACCCACCACGTACCCACCAATGGGTATGAGCACATAGGCCGAGATTTTTGCAAGTGACCACTTAAATTAAAGTTAAAATTTAATTCAAATCCTAAAACAGATTTAAAAAAAACAATTTGAGCCCAGGAGAGCGGAAGTTCATTGCGGGGGACGTGGTGGGTACGTGGTGGGTACGAAACGTACCCACCACGTACCCACCAATGGGTATGAGCACATAGGCCGAGGTTTTTGCAAGTGACCACTTAAATTAAAGTTAAAATTTAATTCAAATCCTAAAACAGATTTAAAAAAAACAATTTGAGCCCAGGAGAGCGGAAGTTCATTGCGGGGGACGTGGTGGGTACGTGGTGGGTACGAAACGTACCCACCACGTACCCACCAATGGGTATGAGCACATAGGCCGAGATTTTTGCAAGTGACCACTTAAATTAAAGTTAAAATTTAATTCAAATCCTAAAACAGATTTAAAAAAAACAATTTGAGCCCAGGAGAGCGGAAGTTCATTGCGGGGGACGTGGTGGGTACGTGGTGGGTACGAAACGTACCCACCACGTACCCACCAATGGGTATGAGCACATAGGCCGAGATTTTTGCAAGTGACCACTTAAATTAAAGTTAAAATTTAATTCAAATCCTAAAACAGATTTAAAAAAAACAATTTGAGCCCAGGAGAGCGGAAGTTCATTGCGGGGGACGTGGTGGGTACGTGGTGGGTACGAAACGTACCCACCACGTACCCACCAATGGGTATGAGCACATAGGCCGAGGTTTTTGCAAGTGACCACTTAAATTAAAGTTAAAATTTAATTCAAATCCTAAAACAGATTTAAAAAAAACAATTTGAGCCCAGGAGAGCGGAAGTTCATTGCGGGGGACGTGGTGGGTACGTGGTGGGTACGAAACGTACCCACCACGTACCCACCAATGGGTATGAGCACATAGGCCGAGATTTTTGCAAGTGACCACTTAAATTAAAGTTAAAATTTAATTCAAATCCTAAAACAGATTTAAAAAAAACAATTTAAGCCCAGGAGAGCGGAACTTCATTCGGGGGACGTGGTGGGTACGTGGTGGGTACGAAACGTACCCACCACGTACCCACCAATGGGTATGAGCACATAGGCCGAGGTTTTTGCAAGTGACCACTTAAATTAAAGTTAAAATTTAATTCAAATCCTAAAACAGATTTAAAAAAAACAATTTGAGCCCAGGAGAGCGGAAGTTCATTGCGGGGGACGTGGTGGGTACGTGGTGGGTACGAAACGTACCCACCACGTACCCACCAATGGGTATGAGCACATAGGCCGAGATTTTTGCAAGTGACCACTTAAATTAAAGTTAAAATTTAATTCAAATCCTAAAACAGATTTAAAAAAAACAATTTGAGCCCAGGAGAGCGGAAGTTCATTCGGGGGACGTGGTGGGTACGTGGTGGGTACGAAACGTACCCACCACGTACCCACCAATGGGTATGAGCACATAGGCCGAGGTTTTTGCAAGTGACCACTTAAATTAAAGTTAAAATTTAATTCAAATCCTAAAACAGATTTAAAAAAAACAATTTGAGCCCAGGAGAGCGGAAGTTCATTGCGGGGGACGTGGGGGGTACGTGGTGGGTACGAAACGTACCCACCACGTACCCACCAATGGGTATGAGCACATAGGCCGAGATTTTTGCAAGTGACCACTTAAATTAAAGTTAAAATTTAATTCAAATCCTAAAACAGATTTAAAAAAAACAATTTGAGCCCAGGAGAGCGGAAGTTCATTGCGGGGGACGTGGTGGGTACGTGGTGGGTACGAAACGTACCCACCACGTACCCACCAATGGGTATGAGCACATAGGCCGAGATTTTTGCAAGTGACCACTTAAATTAAAGTTAAAATTTAATTCAAATCCTAAAACAGATTTAAAAAAAACAATTTGAGACCAGGAGAGCGGAAGTTCATTCGGGGGACGTGGTGGGTACGTGGTGGGTACGAAACGTACCCACCACGTACCCACCAATGGGTATGAGCACATAGGCCGAGATTTTTGCAAGTGACCACTTAAATTAAAGTTAAAATTTAATTCAAATCCTAAAACAGATTTAAAAAAAACAATGTGAGCCCAGGAGAGCGGAAGTTCATTCGGGGGACGTGGTGGGTACGTGGTGGGTACGAAACGTACCCACCACGTACCCACCAATGGGTATGAGCACATAGGCCGAGGTTTTTGCAAGTGACCACTTAAATTAAAGTTAAAATTTAATTCAAATCCTAAAACAGATTTAAAAAAAACAATTTGAGCCCAGGAGAGCGGAAGTTCATTGCGGGGGACGTGGTGGGTACGTGGTGGGTACGAAACGTACCCACCACGTACCCACCAATGGGTATGAGCACATAGGCCGAGGTTTTTGCAAGTGACCACTTAAATTAAAGTTAAAATTTAATTCAAATCCTAAAAAAGATTTAAAAAAAACAATTTGAGCCCAGGAGAGCGGAAGTTCATTGCGGGGGACGTGGTGGGTACGTGGTGGGTACGAAACGTACCCACCACGTACCCACCAATGGGTATGAGCACATAGGCCGAGATTTTTGCAAGTGACCACTTAAATTAAAGTTAAAATTTAATTCAAATCCTAAAACAGATTTAAAAAAAACAATGTGAGCCCAGGAGAGCGGAAGTTCATTGCGGGGGACGTGGTGGGTACGTGGTGGGTACGAAACGTACCCACCACGTACCCACCAATGGGTATGAGCACATAGGCCGAGATTTTTGCAAGTGACCACTTAAATTAAAGTTAAAATTTAATTCAAATCCTAAAACAGATTTAAAAAAAACAATTTGAGCCCAGGAGAGCGGAAGTTCATTGCGGGGGACGTGGTGGGTACGTGGTGGGTACGAAACGTACCCACCACGTACCCACCAATGGGTATGAGCACATAGGCCGAGGTTTTTGCAAGTGACCACTTAAATTAAAGTTAAAATTTAATTCAAATCCTAAAACAGATTTAAAAAAAACAATTTGAGCCCAGGAGAGCGGAAGTTCATTGCGGGGGACGTGGTGGGTACGTGGTGGGTACGAAACGTACCCACCACGTACCCACCAATGGGTATGAGCACATAGGCCGAGATTTTTGCAAGTGACCACTTAAATTAAAGTTAAAATTTAATTCAAATCCTAAAACAGATTTAAAAAAAACAATTTGAGCCCAGGAGAGCGGAAGTTCATTGCGGGGGACGTGGTGGGTACGTGGTGGGTACGAAACGTACCCACCACGTACCCACCAATGGGTATGAGCACATAGGCCGAGATTTTTGCAAGTGACCACTTAAATTAAAGTTAAAATTTAATTCAAATCCTAAAACAGATTTAAAAAAAACAATTTGAGCCCAGGAGAGCGGAAGTTCATTCGGGGGACGTGGTGGGTACGTGGTGGGTACGAAACGTACCCACCACGTACCCACCAATGGGTATGAGCACATAGGCCGAGGTTTTTGCAAGTGACCACTTAAATTAAAGTTAAAATTTAATTCAAATCCTAAAACAGATTTAAAAAAAACAATTTGAGCCCAGGAGAGCGGAAGTTCATTGCGGGGGACGTGGTGGGTACGTGGTGGGTACGAAACGTACCCACCACGTACCCACCAATGGGTATGAGCACATAGGCCGAGATTTTTGCAAGTGACCACTTAAATTAAAGTTAAAATTTAATTCAAATCCTAAAACAGATTTAAAAAAAACAATTTGAGCCCAGGAGAGCGGAAGTTCATTGCGGGGGACGTGGTGGGTACGTGGTGGGTACGAAACGTACCCACCACGTACCCACCAATGGGTATGAGCACATAGGCCGAGATTTTTGCAAGTGACCACTTAAATTAAAGTTAAAATTTAATTCAAATCCTAAAACAGATTTAAAAAAAACAATTTGAGCCCAGGAGAGCGGAAGTTCATTGCGGGGGACGTGGTGGGTACGTGGTGGGTACGAAACGTACCCACCACGTACCCACCAATGGGTATGAGCACATAGGCCGAGATTTTTGCAAGTGACCACTTAAATTAAAGTTAAAATTTAATTCAAATCCTAAAACAGATTTAAAAAAAACAATTTGAGCCCAGGAGAGCGGAAGTTCATTCGGGGGACGTGGTGGGTATGTGGTGGGTACGAAACGTACCCACCACGTACCCACCAATGGGTATGAGCACATAGGCCGAGGTTTTTGCAAGTGACCACTTAAATTAAAGTTAAAATTTAATTCAAATCCTAAAACAGATTTAAAAAAAACAATTTGAGCCCAGGAGAGCGGAAGTTCATTGCGGGGGACGTGGTGGGTACGTGGTGGGTACGAAACGTACCCACCACGTACCCACCAATGGGTATGAGCACATAGGCCGAGATTTTTGCAAGTGACCACTTAAATTAAAGTTAAAATTTAATTCAAATCCTAAAACAGATTTAAAAAAAACAATTTGAGCCCAGGAGAGCGGAAGTTCATTGCGGGGGACGTGGTGGGTACGTGGTGGGTACGAAACGTACCCACCACGTACCCACCAATGGGTATGAGCACATAGGCCGAGATTTTTGCAAGTGACCACTTAAATTAAAGTTAAAATTTAATTCAAATCCTAAAACAGATTTAAAAAAAACAATTTGAGCCCAGGAGAGCGGAAGTTCATTGCGGGGGACGTGGTAGGTACGTGGTGGGTTCGAAACGTACCCACCACGTACCCACCAATGGGTATGAGCACATAGGCCGAGATTTTTGCAAGTGACCACTTAAATTAAAGTTAAAATTTAATTCAAATCCTAAAACAGATTTAAAAAAAACAATTTAAGCCCAGGAGAGCGGAAGTTCATTCGGGGGACGTGGTGGGTACGTGGTGGGTACGAAACGTACCCACCACGTACCCACCAATGGGTATGAGCACATAGGCCGAGGTTTTTGCAAGTGACCACTTAAATTAAAGTTAAAATTTAATTCAAATCCTAAAACAGATTTAAAAAAAACAATTTGAGCCCAGGAGAGCGGAAGTTCATTGCGGGGGACGTGGTGGGTACGTGGTGGGTACGAAACGTACCCACCACGTACCCACCAATGGGTATGAGCACATAGGCCGAGATTTTTGCAAGTGACCACTTAAATTAAAGTTAAAATTTAATTCAAATCCTAAAACAGATTTAAAAAAAACAATTTGAGCCCAGGAGAGCGGAAGTTCATTCGGGGGACGTGGTGGGTACGTGGTGGGTACGAAACGTACCCACCACGTACCCACCAATGGGTATGAGCACATAGGCCGAGATTTTTGCAAGTGACCACTTAAATTAAAGTTAAAATTTAATTCAAATCCTAAAACAGATTTAAAAAAAACAATTTCAGCCCAGGAGAGCGGAAGTTCATTCGGGGGACGTGGTGGGTACGTGGTGGGTACGAAACGTACCCACCACGTACCCACCAATGGGTATGAGCACATAGGCCGAGGTTTTTGCAAGTGACCACTTAAATTAAAGTTAAAATTTAATTCAAATCCTAAAACAGATTTAAAAAAAACAATTTGAGCCCAGGAGAGCGGAAGTTCATTGCGGGGGACGTGGGGGGTACGTGGTGGGTACGAAACGTACCCACCACGTACCCACCAATGGGTATGAGCACATAGGCCGAGATTTTTGCAAGTGACCACTTAAATTAAAGTTAAAATTTAATTCAAATCCTAAAACAGATTTAAAAAAAACAATTTGAGCCCAGGAGAGCGGAAGTTCATTGCGGGGGACGTGGTGGGTACGTGGTGGGTACGAAACGTACCCACCACGTACCCACCAATGGGTATGAGCACATAGGCCGAGATTTTTGCAAGTGACCACTTAAATTAAAGTTAAAATTTAATTCAAATCCTAAAACAGATTTAAAAAAAACAATTTGAGCCCAGGAGAGCGGAAGTTCATTGCGGGGACGTGGTGGGTACGTGGTGGGTACGAAACGTACCCACCACGTACCCACCAATGGGTATGAGCACATAGGCCGAGATTTTTGCAAGTGACCACTTAAATTAAAGTTAAAATTTAATTCAAATCCTAAAACAGATTTAAAAAAAACAATTTGAGCCCCAGGAGAGCGGAAGTTCATTCGGGGGACGTGGTGGGTACGTGGTGGGTACGAAACGTACCCACCACGTACCCACCAATGGGTATGAGCACATAGGCCGAGGTTTTTGCAAGTGACCACTTAAATTAAAGTTAAAATTTAATTCAAATCCTAAAACAGATTTAAAAAAAACAATTTGAGCCCAGGAGAGCGGAAGTTCATTGCGGGGGACGTGGTGGGTACGTGGTGGGTACGAAACGTACCCACCACGTACCCACCAATGGGTATGAGCACATAGGCCGAGATTTTTGCAAGTGACCACTTAAATTAAAGTTAAAATTTAATTCAAATCCTAAAACAGATTTAAAAAAAACAATTTGAGCCCAGGAGAGCGGAAGTTCATTCGGGGGACGTGGTGGGTACGTGGTGGTACGAAACGTACCCACCACGTACCCACCAATGGGTATGAGCACATAGGCCGAGATTTTTGCAAGTGACCACTTAAATTAAAGTTAAAATTTAATTCAAATCCTAAAACAGATTTAAAAAAAACAATGTGAGCCCAGGAGAGCGGAAGTTCATTGCGGGGGACGTGGTGGGTACGTGGTGGGTACGAAACGTACCCACCACGTACCCACCAATGGGTATGAGCACATAGGCCGAGATTTTTGCAAGTGACCACTTAAATTAAAGTTAAAATTTAATTCAAATCCTAAAACAGATTTAAAAAAAACAATTTGAGCCCAGGAGAGCGGAAGTTCATTGCGGGGGACGTGGTGGGTACGTGGTGGGTACGAAACGTACCCACCACGTACCCACCAATGGGTATGAGCACATAGGCCGAGATTTTTGCAAGTGACCACTTAAATTAAAGTTAAAATTTAATTCAAATCCTAAAACAGATTTGAAAAAAACAATTTGGCCCAGGAGAGCGGAAGTTCATTGCGGGGGACGTGGTGGGTACGTGGTGGGTACGAAACGTACCCACCACGTACCCACCAATGGGTATGAGCACATAGGCCGAGATTTTGCAAGTGACCACTTAAATTAAAGTTAAAATTTAATTCAAATCTAAAACAGATTTAAAAAAACAATTTGAGCCCAGGAGAGCGGAAGTTCATTGCCGGGGGACGTGGTGGGTACGTGGTGGGTACGAAACGTACCCACCACTTACCCACCAATGGGTATGAGCACATAGGCCGAGATTTTGCAAGTGACCACTTAAATTAAAGTTAAAATTTAATTCAAATCCTAAAACAGATTTAAAAAAACAATTTGAGCCCAGGAGAGCGGAAGTTCATTGCGGGGGACGTGGTGGGTACGTGGTGGGTACGAAACGTACCCACCACGTACCCACCAATGGGTATGAGCACATAGGCCGAGATTTTGCAAGTGACCACTTAAATTAAAGTTTAAAATTTAATTCAAATCCTAAAACAGATTTAAAAAAAACAATTTGAGCCCAGGAGAGCGGAAGTTCATTCGGGGGACGTGGTGGGTACGTGGTGGGTACGAAACGTACCCACCACGTACCCACCAATGGGTATGAGCACATAGGCCGAGGTTTTTGCAAGTGACCACTTAAATTAAAGTTAAAATTTAATTCAAATCCTAAAACAGATTTAAAAAAAACAATTTGAGCCCAGGAGAGCGGAAGTTCATTGCGGGGGACGTGGGGGGTACGTGGTGGGTACGAAACGTACCCACCACGTACCCACCAATGGGTATGAGCACATAGGCCGAGATTTTTGCAAGTGACCACATAAATTAAAGTTAAAATTTAATTCAAATCCTAAAACAGATTTAAAAAAAACAATTGAGCCCAGGAGAGCGGAAGTTCATTGCGGGGGACGTGGTGGGTACGTGGTGGGTACGAAACGTACCCACCACGTACCCACCAATGGGTATGAGCACATAGGCCGAGATTTTTGCAAGTGACCACTTAAATTAAAGTTAAAATTTAATTCAAATCCTAAAACAGATTTAAAAAAAACAATTTGAGCCCAGGAGAGCGGAAGTTCATTGCGGGGGACGTGGTGGGTACGTGGTGGGTACGAAACGTACCCACCACGTACCCACCAATGGGTATGAGCACATAGGCGAGATTTTTGCAAGTGACCACTTAAATTAAAGTTAAAATTTAATTCAAATCCTAAAACAGATTTAAAAAAAACAATTTGAGCCCAGGAGAGCGGAAGTTCATTGCGGGGGACGTGGTGGGTACGTGGTGGGTACGAAACGTACCCACCACGTACCCACCAATGGGTATGAGCACATAGGCCGAGTTTTTTGCAAGTGACCACTTAAATTAAAGTTAAAATTTAATTCAAATCCTAAAACAGATTTAAAAAAAACAATTGAGCCCCAGGAGAGCGGAAGTTCATTGCGGGGGACGTGGTGGGTCGTGGTGGGTACGAAACGTACCCACCACGTACCCACCAATGGGTATGAGCACATAGGCCGAGATTTTTGCAAGTGACCACTTAAATTAAAGTTAAAATTTAATTCAAATCCTAAAACAGATTTAAAAAAACAATTTGAGCCCAGGAGGAGCGGAAGTTCATTGCGGGGGACGTGGTGGGTACGTGGTGGGTACGAAACGTACCCACCACGTACCCACCAATGGGTATGAGCACATAGGCCGAGATTTTTGCAAGTGACCACTTAAATTAAAGTTAAAATTTAATTCAAATCCTAAAACAGATTTAAAAAAAACAATTTGAGCCCAGGAGAGCGGAAGTTCATTGCGGGGGACGTGGTGGGTACGTGGTGGGTACGAAACGTACCCACCACGTACCCACCAATGGGTATGAGCACATAGGCCGAGATTTTTGCAAGTGACCACTTAAATTAAAGTTTAAAATTTAATTCAAATCCTAAAACAGATTTAAAAAAAACAATTTGAGCCCAGGAGAGCGGAAGTTCATTCGGGGGGACGTGGTGGGTACGTGGTGGGTACGAAACGTACCCACCACGTACCCACCAATGGGTATGAGCACATAGGCCGAGGTTTTTTGCAAGTGACCACTTAAATTAAAGTTAAAATTTAATTCAAATCCTAAAACAGATTTAAAAAAAACAATTTGAGCCCAGGAGAGCGGAAGTTCATTGCGGGGGACGTGGTGGGTACGTGGTGGGTACGAAACGTACCCACCACGTACCCACCAATGGGTATGAGCACATAGGCCGAGATTTTTGCAAGTGACCACTTAAATTAAAGTTAAAATTTAATTCAAATCCTAAAAACAGATTTAAAAAAAACAATTTGAGCCCAGGAGAGCGGAAGTTCATTGCGGGGGACGTGGTGGGTACGTGGTGGGTACGAAACGTACCCACCACGTACCCACCAATGGGTATGAGCACATAGGCCGAGATTTTTGCAAGTGACCACTTAAATTAAAGTTAAAATTTAATTCAAATCCTAAAACAGATTTAAAAAAAAACAATTTGAGCCCAGGAGAGCGGAAGTTCATTGCGGGGGACGTGGTGGGTACGTGGTGGGTACGAAACGTACCCACCACGTACCCACCAATGGGTATGAGCACATAGGCCGAGATTTTTGCAAGTGACCACTTAAATTAAAGTTAAAATTTAATTCAAATCCTAAAACAGATTTAAAAAAACAATTTGAGCCCAGAGAGCGGAAGTTCATTGCGGGGGACGTGGTGGGTACGTGGTGGGTACGAAACGTACCCACCACGTACCCACCAATGGGTATGAGCACATAGGCCGAGATTTTTGCAAGTGACCACTTAAATTAAAGTTAAAATTTAATTCAAATCCTAAAACAGATTTAAAAAAAACAATTTGAGCCCAGGAGAGCGGAAGTTCATTGCGGGGGACGTGGTGGGTACGTGGTGGGTACGAAACGTACCCACCACGTACCCACCAATGGGTATGAGCACATAGGCCGAGATTTTTGCAAGTGACCACTTAAATTAAAGTTAAAATTTAATTCAAATCCTAAAACAGATTTAAAAAAAACAATTTGAGCCCAGGAGAGCGGAAGTTCATTGCGGGGGACGTGGTGGGTACGTGGTGGGTACGAAACGTACCCACCACGTACCCACCAATGGGTATGAGCACATAGGCCGAGATTTTTGCAAGTGACCACTTAAATTAAAGTTAAAAATTTAATTCAAATCCTAAAACAGATTTAAAAAAAACAATTTGAGCCCAGGAGAGCGGAAGTTCATTGCGGGGGACGTGGTGGGTACGTGGTGGGTACGAAACGTACCCACCACGTACCCACCAATGGGTATGAGCACATAGGCCGAGGTTTTTGCAAGTGACCACTTAAATTAAAGTTAAAATTTAATTCAAATCCTAAAACAGATTTAAAAAAAACAATTTGAGCCCAGGAGAGCGGAAGTTCATTGCGGGGGACGTGGTGGGTACGTGGTGGGTACGAAACGTACCCACCACGTACCCACCAATGGGTATGAGCACATAGGCCGAGATTTTTGCAAGTGACCACTTAAATTAAAGTTAAAATTTAATTCAAATCCTAAAACAGATTTAAAAAAAAACAATTTGAGCCCAGGAGAGCGGAAGTTCATTGCGGGGGACGTGGTGGGTACGTGGTGGGTACGAAACGTACCCACCACGTACCCACCAATGGGTATGAGCACATAGGCCGAGATTTTTGCAAGTGACCACTTAAATTAAAGTTAAAATTTAATTCAAATCCTAAAACAGATTTAAAAAAAACAATTTGAGCCCAGGAGAGCGGAAGTTCATTGCGGGGGACGTGGTGGGTACGTGGTGGGTACGAAACGTACCCACCACGTACCCAACCAATGGGTATGAGCACATAGGCCGAGATTTTTGCAAGTGACCACTTAAATTAAAGTTAAAATTTAATTCAAATCCTAAAACAGATTTTAAAAAAAACAATTTGAGCCCAGGAGAGCGGAAGTTCATTCGGGGGACGTGGTGGGTACGTGGTGGGTACGAAACGTACCCACCACGTACCCACCAATGGGTATGAGCACATAGGCCGAGGTTTTTGCAAGTGACCACTTAAATTAAAGTTAAAATTTAATTCAAATCCTAAAACAGATTTAAAAAAAACAATTTGAGCCCAGGAGAGCGGAAGTTCATTGCGGGGGACGTGGTGGGTACGTGGTGGGTACGAAACGTACCCACCACGTACCCACCAATGGGTATGAGCACATAGGCCGAGATTTTTGCAAGTGACCACTTAAATTAAAGTTAAAATTTAATTCAAAATCCTAAAACAGATTTAAAAAAAACAATTTGAGCCCAGGAGAGCGGAAGTTCATTGCGGGGGACGTGGTGGGTACGTGGTGGGTACGAAACGTACCCACCACGTACCACCAATGGGTATGAGCACATAGGCCGAGATTTTTGCAAGTGACCACTTAAATTAAAGTTAAAATTTAATTCAAATCCTAAAACAGATTTAAAAAAAACAATTTGAGCCCAGGAGAGCGGAAGTTCATTGCGGGGGGACGTGGTGGGTACGTGGTGGGTACGAAACGTACCCACCACGTACCCACCAATGGGTATGAGCACATAGGCCGAGGTTTTTGCAAGTGACCACTTAAATTAAAGTTAAATTTAATTCAAATCCTAAAACAGATTTAAAAAAAACAATTTGAGCCCAGGAGAGCGGAAGTTCATTGCGGGGGACGTGGTGGGTACGTGGTGGGTACGAAACGTACCCACCACGTACCCACGAATGGGTATGAGCACATAGGCCGAGTTTTTGCAAGTGACCACTTAAATTAAAGTTAAAATTTAATTCAAATCCTAAAACAGATTTAAAAAAAACAATTTGAGCCCAGGAGAGCGGAAGTTCATTCGGGGGACGTGGTGGGTACGTGGTGGGTACGAAACGTACCCACCACGTACCCACCAATGGGTATGAGCACATAGGCCGAGATTTTTGCAAGTGACCACTTAAATTAAAGTTAAAATTTAATTCAAATCCTAAAACAGATTTAAAAAAAACAATTTGAGCCCAGGAGAGCGGAAGTTCATTGCGGGGGACGTGGTGGGTACGTGGTGGGTACGAGAACGTACCCACCACGTACCCACCAATGGGTATGAGCACATAGGCCGAGGTTTTTGCAAGTGACCACTTAAATTAAAGTTAAATTTAATTCAAATCCTAAAACAGATTTAAAAAAAACAATTTGAGCCCAGGAGAGCGGAAGTTCATTCGGGGGACGTGGTGGGTACGTGGTGGGTACGAAACGTACCCACCACGTACCCACCAATGGGTATGAGCACATAGGCCGAGATTTTTGCAAGTGACCACTTAAATTAAAGTTAAAATTTAATTCAAATCCTAAAACAGATTTAAAAAAAACAATTTGAGCCCAGGAGAGCGGAAGTTCATTCGGGGGACGTGGTGGGTACGTGGTGGGTACGAAACGTACCCACCACGTACCCACCAATGGGTATGAGCACATAGGCCGAGGTTTTTGCAAATGACCACTTAAATTAAAGTTAAAATTTAATTCAAATCCTAAAACAGATTTAAAAAAAACAATTTCGAGCCGCAGGAGAGCGGAAGTTCATTCGGGGGACGTGGTGGGTACGTGGTGGGTACGAAAACGTACCCACCATGTACCCACCAATAGGTATGAGCACATAGGCCGAGATTTTTGCAAGTGACCACTTAAATTAAAGTTAAAATTTAATTCAAATCCTAAAACAGATTTAAAAATAACAATTTGAGCCCAGGAGAGCGGAAGTTCT
>CATOSH010000007.1:0-59117 GCA_951812415.1 Beris morrisii | reverse complement strand
AATTTTAATTTAAGTGGTCACTTGTAAAAATCTCAGCCTATGCGCTCATACCCCTTGGGGGGTACGTGGTGGGTACGTTTCGTACCCACCAAATACCCCCCACGCCCCCCGAATGAATTTCCGCTCTCCAGGGCTCAAATTTTTGTTTTTTTAAATCTGTTTGCGGATTACAATTTAATTTTAATTTTAATTTAAGTGGTCACTTGTAAAAATCTCAGCCTATGCGCTCATACCCCTTGGGGGGTACGTGGTGGGTACGTTTCGTACCCACCACATACCCCCCACGCCCCCCGAATGAATTTCCGCTCTCCTGGGCTCAAATTTTTGTTTTTTTAAATCTGTTTGCGGATTTGAATTTAATTTTAATTTTAATTTAAGTGGTCACTTGTAAAAATCTCAGCCTATGCGCTCATACCCCTTGGGGGGTACGTGGTGGGTACGTTTCGTACCCACCACGTACCCCCACGCCCCCCGAATGAATATCCGCTCTCCTGGGCTCAAATTTTTGTTTTTTTAAATCTGTTTGCGGATTTGAATTTAATTTTAATTTTAATTTAAGTGGTCACTTGTAAAAATCTCAGCCTATGCGCTCATACCCCTTGGGGGGTACGTGGTGGGTACGTTTCGTACCCACCACGTACCCCCCACGCCCCCCGAATGAATTTCCGCTCTCCTGGGCTCAAATTTTTGTTTTTTTAAATCTGTTTGCGGATTTGAATTTAATTTTAATTTTAATTTAAGTGGTCACTTGTAAAAATCTCAGCCTATGCGCTCATACCCCTTGGGGGGTACGTGGTGGGTACGTTTCGTACCCACCACGTACCCCCCACGCCCCCCGAATGAATTTCCGCTCTCCTGGGCTCAAATTTTTGTTTTTTTAAATCTGTTTGTGGATTTGAATTTAATTTTAATTTTAATTTAAGTGGTCACTTGTAAAAATCTCAGCCTATGCGCTCATACCCCTTGGGGGGTACGTGGTGGGTACGTTTCGTACCCACCACGTACCCCCCACGCCCCCCGAATGAATTTCCGCTCTCCTGGGCTCAAATTTTTGTTTTTTTAAATCTGTTTGCGGATTTGAATTTAATTTTAATTTTAATTTAAGTGGTCACTTGTAAAAATCTCAGCCTATGCGCTCATACCCCTTGGGGGGTACGTGGTGGGTACGTTTCGTACCCACCACATACCCCCCACGCCCCCCGAATGAATTTCCGCTCTCCTGGGCTCAAATTTTTGTTTTTTTAAATCTGTTTGCGGATTTGAATTTAATTTTAATTTTAATTTAAGTGGTCACTTGTAAAAATCTCAGCCTATGCGCTCATACCCCTTGGGGGGTACGTGGTGGGTACGTTTCGTACCCACCACGTACCCCCACGCCCCCCGAATGAATATCCGCTCTCCTGGGCTCAAATTTTTGTTTTTTTAAATCTGTTTGCGGATTTGAATTTAATTTTAATTTTAATTTAAGTGGTCACTTGTAAAAATCTCAGCCTATGCGCTCATACCCCTTGGGGGGTACGTGGTGGGTACGTTTCGTACCCACCACGTACCCCCCACGCCCCCCGAATGAATTTCCGCTCTCCTGGGCTCAAATTTTTGTTTTTTTAAATCTGTTTGCGGATTTGAATTTAATTTTAATTTTAATTTAAGTGGTCACTTGTAAAAATCTCAGCCTATGCGCTCATACCCCTTGGGGGGTACGTGGTGGGTACGTTTCGTACCCACCACGTACCCCCCACGCCCCCCGAATGAATTTCCGCTCTCCTGGGCTCAAATTTTTGTTTTTTTAAATCTGTTTGCGGATTTGAATTTAATTTTAATTTTAATTTAAGTGGTCACTTGTAAAAATCTCAGCCTATGCGCTCATACCCCTTGGGGGGTACGTGGTGGGTACGTTTCGTACCCACCACGTACCCCCCACGCCCCCCGAATGAATTTCCGCTCTCCTGGGCTCAAATTTTTGTTTTTTTAAATCTGTTTGCGGATTTGAATTTAATTTTTTAATTTTAATTTAAGTGGTCACTTGTAAAAATCTCAGCCTATGCGCTCATACCCCTTGGGGGGTACGTGGTGGGTACGTTTCGTACCCACCACGTACCCCCCACGCCCCCCGAATGAATTTCCGCTCTCCTGGGCTCAATTTTTGTTTTTTTAAATCTGTTTGCGGATTTGAATTTATTTTTAATTTTAATTTAAGTGGTCACTTGTAAAAATCTCAGCCTATGCGCTCATACCCCCTTGGGGGGTACGTGGTGGGTACGTTTCGTACCCACCACGTACCCCCCACGCCCCCCGAATGAATTTCCGCTCTCCTGGGCTCAAATTTTGTTTTTTTAAATCTGTTTGCGGATTTGAATTTATTTTAATTTTAATTTAAGTGGTCACTTGTAAAAATCTCAGCCTATGCGCTCATACCCCTTGGGGGGTACGTGGTGGGTACGTTTCGTACCACCACGTACCCCCCACGCCCCCCGAATGAATTTCCGCTCTCCTGGGCTCAAATTTTTGTTTTTTTAAATCTGTTTACGGATTTGAATTTAATTTTAATTTTAATTTAAGTGGTCACTTGTAAAAATCTCAGCCTATGCGCTCATACCCCTTGGGGGGTACGTGGTGGGTACGTTTCGTACCCACCACGTACCCCCACGCCCCCCGAATGAATTTCCGCTCTCCTGGGCTCAAATTTTTGTTTTTTTAAATCTGTTTGCGGATTTGAATTTATTTTTAATTTTAATTTAAGTGGTCACTTGTAAAAATCTCAGCCTATGCGCTCATACCCCTTGGGGGGTACGTGGTGGGTACGTTTCGTACCCACCACGTACCCCCCACGCCCCCCGAATGAATTTCCGCTCTCCTGGGCTCAAATTTTTGTTTTTTTAAATCTGTTTGCGGATTTGAATTTATTTTTAATTTTAATTTAAGTGGTCACTTGTAAAAATCTCAGCCTATGCGCTCATACCCCTTGGGGGGTACGTGGTGGGTACGTTTCGTACCCACCACGTACCCCCACGCCCCCCGAATGAAATTTCCGCTCTCCTGGGCTCAAATTTTTGTTTTTTTAAATCTGTTTGCGGATTTGAATTTAATTTTAATTTTAATTTAAGTGGTCACTTGTAAAAATCTCAGCCTATGCGCTCATACCCCTTGGGGGGGTACGTGGTGGGTACGTTTCGTACCCACCACGTACCCCCCTCGCCCCCCGAATGAATTTCCGCTCTCCTGGGCTCAAATTTTTGTTTTTTTAAATCTGTTTGCGGATTTGAATTTATTTTTAATTTTAATTTAAGTGGTCACTTGTAAAAATCTCAGCCTATGCGCTCATACCCCTTGGGGGGTACGTGGTGGGTACGTTTCGTACCCACCACGTACCCCCCACGCCCCCCGAATGAATATCCGCTCTCCTGGGCTCAAATTTTTGTTTTTTTAAATCTGTTTGCGGATTTGAATTTAATTTTAATTTTAATTTAAGTGGTCACTTGTAAAAATCTCAGCCTATGCGCTCATACCCCTTGGGGGGTACGTGGTGGGTACGTTTCGTACCCACCACGTACCCCCCACGCCCTCCCGAATGAATTTCCGCTCTCCTGGGCTCAAATTTTTGTTTTTTTAAATCTGTTTGCGGATTTGAATTTAATTTTAATTTTAATTTAAGTGGTCACTTGTAAAAATCTCAGCCTATGCGCTCATACCCCTTGGGGGGTACGTGGTGGGTACGTTTCGTACCCACCACGTACCCCCCACGCCCCCCCGAATGAATTTCCGCTCTCCTGGGCTCAAATTTTTGTTTTTTTAAATCTGTTTGCGGATTTGAATTTATTTTTAATTTTAATTTAAGTGGTCACTTGTAAAAATCTCAGCCTATGCGCTCATACCCCCTTGGGGGGTACGTGGTGGGTACGTTTTCGTACCCACCACGTACCCCCCACGCCCCCCGAATGAATTTCCGCTCTCCTGGGCTCAAATTTTTGTTTTTTTAAATCTGTTTGCGGATTTGAATTTAATTTTAATTTTAATTTAAGTGGTCACTTGTAAAAATCTCAGCCTATGCGCTCATACCCCTTGGGGGGTACGTGGTGGGTACGTTTCGTACCCACCACGTACCCCCCACGCCCCCCGAATGAATTTCCGCTCTCCTGGGCTCAAATTTTTGTTTTTTTAAATCTGTTTGCGGATTTGAATTTAATTTTAATTTTAATTTAAGTGGTCACTTGTAAAAATCTCAGCCTATGCGCTCATACCCCTTGGGGGGTACGTGGTGGGTACGTTTCGTACCCACCACGTACCCCCCACGCCCCCCGAATGAATTTCCGCTCTCCTGGGCTCAAATTTTTGTTTTTTTAAATCTGTTTGCGGATTTGAATTTAATTTTAATTTTAATTTAAGTGGTCACTTGTAAAAATCTCAGCCTATGCGCTCATACCCCTTGGGGGGTACGTGGTGGGTACGTTTCGTACCCACCACGTACCCCCCACGCCCCCCGAATGAATTTCCGCTCTCCTGGGCTCAAATTTTTGTTTTTTTAAATCTGTTTGCGGATTTGAATTTAATTTTAATTTTAATTTAAGTGGTCACTTGTAAAAATCTCAGCCTATGCGCTCATACCCCTTGGGGGGTACGTGGTGGGTACGTTTCGTACCCACCACGTACCCCCCACGCCCCCCGAATGAATTTCCGCTCTCCTGGGCTCAAATTTTTGTTTTTTTAAATCTGTTTGCGGATTTGAATTTATTTTTAATTTTAATTTAAGTGGTCACTTGTAAAAATCTCAGCCTATGCGCTCATACCCCTTGGGGGGTACGTGGTGGGTACGTTTCGTACCCACCACGTACCCCCCACGCCCCCCCGAATGAATTTCCGCTCTCCTGGGCTCAAATTTTTGTTTTTTTAAATCTGTTTGCGGATTTGAATTTAATTTTAATTTTAATTTAAGTGGTCACTTGTAAAAATCTCAGCCTATGCGCTCATACCCCTTGGGGGTACGTGGTGGGTACGTTTCGTACCCACCACGTACCCCCCACGCCCCCCGAATGAATTTCCGCTCTCCTGGGCTCAAATTTTTGTTTTTTTAAATCTGTTTGCGGATTTGAATTTATTTTTAATTTTAATTTAAGTGGTCACTTGTAAAAATCTCAGCCTATGCGCTCATACCCCTTGGGGGGTACGTGGTGGGTACGTTTCGTACCCACCACGTACCCCCCACGCCCCCCGAATGAATTTCCGCTCTCCTGGGCTCAAATTTTTGTTTTTTTAAATCTGTTTGCGGATTTGAATTTAATTTTAATTTTAATTTAAGTGGTCACTTGTAAAAATCTCAGCCTATGCGCTCATACCCCTTGGGGGGTACGTGGTGGGTACGTTTCGTACCCACCACGTACCCCCCACGCCCCCCGAATGAATTTCCGCTCTCCTGGGCTCAAATTTTGTTTTTTTAAATCTGTTTGCGGATTTGAATTTATTTTTAATTTTAATTTAAGTGGTCACTTGTAAAAATCTCAGCCTATGCGCTCATACCCCCTTGGGGGGTACGTGGTGGGTACGTTTCGTACCCACCACGTACCCCCCACGCCCCCCGAATGAATTTCCGCTCTCCTGGGCTCAAATTTTTGTTTTTTTAAATCTGTTTGCGATTTGAATTTATTTTAATTTTAATTTAAGTGGTCACTTGTAAAAATCTCAGCCTATGCGCTCATACCCCTTGGGGGGTACGTGGTGGGTACGTTTCGTACCCACCACGTACCCCCCACGCCCCCCGAATGAATTTCCGCTCTCCTGGGCTCAAATTTTTGTTTTTTTAAATCTGTTTGCGGATTTGAATTTAATTTTAATTTTAATTTAAGTGGTCACTTGTAAAAATCTCAGCCTATGCGCTCATACCCCTTGGGGGGTACGTGGTGGGTACGTTTCGTACCCACCACGTACCCCCCACGCCCCCCGAATGAATTTCCGCTCTCCTGGGCTCAAATTTTTGTTTTTTTAAATCTGTTTGCGGATTTGAATTTAATTTTAATTTTAATTTAAGTGGTCACTTGTAAAAATCTCAGCCTATGCGCTCATACCCCTTGGGGGGTACGTGGTGGGTACGTTTCGTACCCACCACGTACCCCCCACGCCCCCCGAATGAATTTCCGCTCTCCTGGGCTCAAATTTTTGTTTTTTTAAATCTGTTTGCGGATTTGAATTTAATTTTAATTTTAATTTAAGTGGTCACTTGTAAAAATCTCAGCCTATGCGCTCATACCCCTTGGGGGGTACGTGGTGGGTACGTTTCGTACCCACCACGTACCCCCCACGCCCCCCGAATGAATTTCCGCTCTCCTGGGCTCAAATTTTTGTTTTTTTAAATCTGTTTGCGGATTTGAATTTAATTTTAATTTTAATTTAAGTGGTCACTTGTAAAAATCTCAGCCTATGCGCTCATACCCCTTGGGGGGTACGTGGTGGGTACGTTTCGTACCCACCACGTACCCCCCACGCCCCCCGAATGAATTTCCGCTCTCCTGGGCTCAAATTTTTGTTTTTTTAAATCTGTTTGCGGATTTGAATTTAATTTTAATTTTAATTTAAGTGGTCACTTGTAAAAATCTCAGCCTATGCGCTCATACCCCTTGGGGGGTACGTGGTGGGTACGTTTCGTACCCACCACGTACCCCCCACGCCCCCCGAATGAATTTCCGCTCTCCTGGGCTCAAATTTTTGTTTTTTTAAATCTGTTTGCGGATTTGAATTTAATTTTAATTTTAATTTAAGTGGTCACTTGTAAAAATCTCAGCCTATGCGCTCATACCCCTTGGGGGGTACGTGGTGGGTACGTTTCGTACCCACCACGTACCCCCCACGCCCCCCGAATGAATTTCCGCTCTCCTGGGCTCAAATTTTTGTTTTTTTAAATCTGTTTGCGGATTTGAATTTAATTTTAATTTTAATTTAAGTGGTCACTTGTAAAAATCTCAGCCTATGCGCTCATACCCCTTGGGGGGTACGTGGTGGGTACGTTTCGTACCCACCACGTACCCCCCACGCCCCCCGAATGAATTTCCGCTCTCCTGGGCTCAAATTTTTGTTTTTTTAAATCTGTTTGCGGATTTGAATTTAATTTTAATTTTAATTTAAGTGGTCACTTGTAAAAATCTCAGCCTATGCGCTCATACCCCTTGGGGGGTACGTGGTGGGTACGTTTCGTACCCACCACGTACCCCCCACGCCCCCCGAATGAATTTCCGCTCTCCTGGGCTCAAATTTTTGTTTTTTTAAATCTGTTTGCGGATTTGAATTTAATTTTAATTTTAATTTAAGTGGTCACTTGTAAAAATCTCAGCCTATGCGCTCATACCCCTTGGGGGGTACGTGGTGGGTACGTTTCGTACCCACCACGTACCCCCCACGCCCCCCGAATGAATTTCCGCTCTCCTGGGCTCAAATTTTTGTTTTTTTAAATCTGTTTGCGGATTTGAATTTAATTTTAATTTTAATTTAAGTGGTCACTTGTAAAAATCTCAGCCTATGCGCTCATACCCCTTGGGGGGTACGTGGTGGGTACGTTTCGTACCCACCACGTACCCCCCACGCCCCCCGAATGAATTTCCGCTCTCCTGGGCTCAAATTTTTGTTTTTTTAAATCTGTTTGCGGATTTGAATTTAATTTTAATTTTAATTTAAGTGGTCACTTGTAAAAATCTCAGCCTATGCGCTCATACCCCTTGGGGGGTACGTGGTGGGTACGTTTCGTACCCACCACGTACCCCCCACGCCCCCCGAATGAATTTCCGCTCTCCTGGGCTCAAATTTTTGTTTTTTTAAATCTGTTTGCGGATTTGAATTTAATTTTAATTTTAATTTAAGTGGTCACTTGTAAAAATCTCAGCCTATGCGCTCATACCCCTTGGGGGGTACGTGGTGGGTACGTTTCGTACCCACCACGTACCCCCCACGCCCCCCGAATGAATTTCCGCTCTCCTGGGCTCAAATTTTTGTTTTTTTAAATCTGTTTGCGGATTTGAATTTAATTTTAATTTTAATTTAAGTGGTCACTTGTAAAAATCTCAGCCTATGCGCTCATACCCCTTGGGGGGTACGTGGTGGGTACGTTTCGTACCCACCACGTACCCCCCACGCCCCCCGAATGAATTTCCGCTCTCCTGGGCTCAAATTTTTGTTTTTTTAAATCTGTTTGCGGATTTGAATTTAATTTTAATTTTAATTTAAGTGGTCACTTGTAAAAATCTCAGCCTATGCGCTCATACCCCTTGGGGGGTACGTGGTGGGTACGTTTCGTACCCACCACGTACCCCCCACGCCCCCCGAATGAATTTCCGCTCTCCTGGGCTCAAATTTTTGTTTTTTTAAATCTGTTTGCGGATTTGAATTTAATTTTAATTTTAATTTAAGTGGTCACTTGTAAAAATCTCAGCCTATGCGCTCATACCCCTTGGGGGGTACGTGGTGGGTACGTTTCGTACCCACCACGTACCCCCCACGCCCCCCGAATGAATTTCCGCTCTCCTGGGCTCAAATTTTTGTTTTTTTAAATCTGTTTGCGGATTTGAATTTAATTTTAATTTTAATTTAAGTGGTCACTTGTAAAAATCTCAGCCTATGCGCTCATACCCCTTGGGGGGTACGTGGTGGGTACGTTTCGTACCCACCACGTACCCCCCACGCCCCCCGAATGAATTTCCGCTCTCCTGGGCTCAAATTTTTGTTTTTTTAAATCTGTTTGCGGATTTGAATTTAATTTTAATTTTAATTTAAGTGGTCACTTGTAAAAATCTCAGCCTATGCGCTCATACCCCTTGGGGGGTACGTGGTGGGTACGTTTCGTACCCACCACGTACCCCCCACGCCCCCCGAATGAATTTCCGCTCTCCTGGGCTCAAATTTTTGTTTTTTTAAATCTGTTTGCGGATTTGAATTTAATTTTAATTTTAATTTAAGTGGTCACTTGTAAAAATCTCAGCCTATGCGCTCATACCCCTTGGGGGGTACGTGGTGGGTACGTTTCGTACCCACCACGTACCCCCCACGCCCCCCGAATGAATTTCCGCTCTCCTGGGCTCAAATTTTTGTTTTTTTAAATCTGTTTGCGGATTTGAATTTAATTTTAATTTTAATTTAAGTGGTCACTTGTAAAAATCTCAGCCTATGCGCTCATACCCCTTGGGGGGTACGTGGTGGGTACGTTTCGTACCCACCACGTACCCCCCACGCCCCCCGAATGAATTTCCGCTCTCCTGGGCTCAAATTTTTGTTTTTTTAAATCTGTTTGCGGATTTGAATTTAATTTTAATTTTAATTTAAGTGGTCACTTGTAAAAATCTCAGCCTATGCGCTCATACCCCTTGGGGGGTACGTGGTGGGTACGTTTCGTACCCACCACGTACCCCCCACGCCCCCCGAATGAATTTCCGCTCTCCTGGGCTCAAATTTTTGTTTTTTTAAATCTGTTTGCGGATTTGAATTTAATTTTAATTTTAATTTAAGTGGTCACTTGTAAAAATCTCAGCCTATGCGCTCATACCCCTTGGGGGGTACGTGGTGGGTACGTTTCGTACCCACCACGTACCCCCCACGCCCCCCGAATGAATTTCCGCTCTCCTGGGCTCAAATTTTTGTTTTTTTAAATCTGTTTGCGGATTTGAATTTAATTTTAATTTTAATTTAAGTGGTCACTTGTAAAAATCTCAGCCTATGCGCTCATACCCCTTGGGGGGTACGTGGTGGGTACGTTTCGTACCCACCACGTACCCCCCACGCCCCCCGAATGAATTTCCGCTCTCCTGGGCTCAAATTTTTGTTTTTTTAAATCTGTTTGCGGATTTGAATTTAATTTTAATTTTAATTTAAGTGGTCACTTGTAAAAATCTCAGCCTATGCGCTCATACCCCTTGGGGGGTACGTGGTGGGTACGTTTCGTACCCACCACGTACCCCCCACGCCCCCCGAATGAATTTCCGCTCTCCTGGGCTCAAATTTTTGTTTTTTTAAATCTGTTTGCGGATTTGAATTTAATTTTAATTTTAATTTAAGTGGTCACTTGTAAAAATCTCAGCCTATGCGCTCATACCCCTTGGGGGGTACGTGGTGGGTACGTTTCGTACCCACCACGTACCCCCCACGCCCCCCGAATGAATTTCCGCTCTCCTGGGCTCAAATTTTTGTTTTTTTAAATCTGTTTGCGGATTTGAATTTAATTTTAATTTTAATTTAAGTGGTCACTTGTAAAAATCTCAGCCTATGCGCTCATACCCCTTGGGGGGTACGTGGTGGGTACGTTTCGTACCCACCACGTACCCCCCACGCCCCCCGAATGAATTTCCGCTCTCCTGGGCTCAAATTTTTGTTTTTTTAAATCTGTTTGCGGATTTGAATTTAATTTTAATTTTAATTTAAGTGGTCACTTGTAAAAATCTCAGCCTATGCGCTCATACCCCTTGGGGGGTACGTGGTGGGTACGTTTCGTACCCACCACGTACCCCCCACGCCCCCCGAATGAATTTCCGCTCTCCTGGGCTCAAATTTTTGTTTTTTTAAATCTGTTTGCGGATTTGAATTTAATTTTAATTTTAATTTAAGTGGTCACTTGTAAAAATCTCAGCCTATGCGCTCATACCCCTTGGGGGGTACGTGGTGGGTACGTTTCGTACCCACCACGTACCCCCCACGCCCCCCGAATGAATTTCCGCTCTCCTGGGCTCAAATTTTTGTTTTTTTAAATCTGTTTGCGGATTTGAATTTAATTTTAATTTTAATTTAAGTGGTCACTTGTAAAAAATCTCATCCTATGCGCTCATACCCCTTGGTGGGTACGTGGTGGGTACGTTTCGTACCCACCACGTACCCCCCACGCCTCCCGAATGAATTTCCGCTCTCCTGGGCTCAAATTTTTGTTTTTTTAAATCTGTTTGCGGATTTGAATTTAATTTTAATTTTAATTTAAGTGGTCACTTGTAAAAATCTCAGCCTATGCGCTCATACCCCTTGGGGGGTACGTGGTGGGTACGTTTCGTACCCACCACGTACCCCCCACGCCCCCCGAATGAATTTCCGCTCTCCTGGGCTCACATTTTTGTTTTTTTAAATCTGTTTGCGGATTTGAATTTAATTTTAATTTTAATTTAAGTGGTCACTTGTAAAAATCTCATCCTATGCGCTCATACCCCTTGGTGGGTACGTGGTGGGTACGTTTCATACCCACCACGTACCCCCCACGCCCCCCGAATGAATTTCCGCTCTGCTGGGCTCACATTTTTGTTTTTTTAAATCTGTTTGCGGATTTGAATTTAATTTTAATTTTAATTTAAGTGGTCACTTGTAAAAATCTCATCCTATGCGCTCATACCCCTTGGTGGGTACGTGGTGGGTACGTTTCGTACCCACCACGTACCCCCCACGCCCCCCGAATGAATTTCCGCTCTCCTGGGCTCACATTTTTGTTTTTTTAAATCTGTTTGCGGATTTGAATTTAATTTTAATTTTAATTTAAGTGGTCACTTGTAAAAATCTCATCCTATGCGCTCATACCCCTTGGGGGGTACGTGGTGGGTACGTTTCGTACCCACCACGTACCCCCCACGCCCCCCGAATGAATTTCCGCTCTCCTGGGCTCAAATTTTTGTTTTTTTAAATCTGTTTGCGGATTTGAATTTAATTTTAATTTTAATTTAAGTGGTCACTTGTAAAAATCTCAGCCTATGCGCTCATACCCCTTGGGGGGTACGTGGTGGGTACGTTTCGTACCCACCACGTACCCCCCACGCCCCCCGAATGAATTTCCGCTCTCCTGGGCTCACATTTTTGTTTTTTTAAATCTGTTTGCGGATTTGAATTTAATTTTAATTTTAATTTAAGTGGTCACTTGTAAAAATCTCATCCTATGCGCTCATACCCCTTGGTGGGTACGTGGTGGGTACGTTTCGTACCCACCACGTACCCCCCACGCCCCCCGAATGAATTTCCGCTCTCCTGGGCTCACATTTTTGTTTTTTTAAATCTGTTTGCGGATTTGAATTTAATTTTAATTTTAATTTAAGTGGTCACTTGTAAAAATCTCATCCTGTGCGCTCATACCCCTTGGTGGGTACGTGGTGGGTACGTTTCGTACCCACCACGTACCCTCCACGCCCCCCGAATGAATTTCCGCTCTCCTGGGCTCACATTTTTGTTTTTTTAAATCTGTTTGCGGATTTGAATTTAATTTTAATTTTAATTTAAGTGGTCACTTGTAAAAATCTCATCCTATGCGCTCATACCCCTTGGTGGGTACGTGGTGGGTACGTTTCGTACCCACCACGTACCCCCCACGCCCCCCGAATGAATTTCCGCTCTCCTGGGCTCACATTTTTGTTTTTTTAAATCTGTTTGCGGATTTGAATTTAATTTTAATTTTAATTTAAGTGGTCACTTGTAAAAATCTCAGCCTATGCGCTCATACCATTTGGTGGGTACGTGGTGGGTACGTTTCGTACCCACCACGTACCCCCCACGCCCCCCGAATGAATTTCCGCTCTCCTGGGCTCACATTTTTGTTTTTTTAAATCTGATTGCGGATTTGAATTTAATTTTAATTTTAATTTAAGTGGTCACTTGTAAAAATCTCATCCTATGCGCTCATACCCCTTGGTGGGTACGTGGTGGGTACGTTTCGTACCCACCACGTACCCCCCACGCCCCCCGAATGAATTTCCGCTCTCCTGGGCTCAAATTTTTGTTTTTTTAAATCTGTTTGCGGATTTGAATTTAATTTTAATTTTAATTTAAGTGGTCACTTGTAAAAATCTCAGCCTATGCGCTCATACCCCTTGGGGGGTGCGTGGTGGGTACGTTTCGTACCCACCACGTACCCCCCACGCCCCCCGAATGAATTTCCGCTCTCCTGGGCTCAAATTTTTGTTTTTTTAAATCTGTTTGCGGATTTGAATTTAATTTTAATTTTAATTTAAGTGGTCACTTGTAAAAATCTCAGCCTATGCGCTCATACCCCTTGGGGGGTGCGTGGTGGGTACGTTTCGTACCCACCACGTACCCCCCACGCCCCCCGAATGAATTTCCGCTCTCCTGGGCTCAAATTTTTGTTTTTTTAAATCTGTTTGCGGATTTGAATTTAATTTTAATTTTAATTTAAGTGGTCACTTGTAAAAATCTCAGCCTATGCGCTCATACCCCTTGGGCGGTACGTGGTGGGTACGTTTCGTACCCACCACGTACCCCCCACGCCCCCCGAATGAATTTCCGCTCTCCTGGGCTCACATTTTTGTTTTTTTAAATCTGTTTGCGGATTTGAATTTAATTTTAATTTTAATTTAAGTGGTCACTTGTAAAAATCTCAGCCTATGCGCTCATACCCCTTGGGGGGTGCGTGGTGGGTACGTTTCGTACCCACCACGTACCCCCCACGCCCCCCGAATGAATTTCCGCTCTCCTGGGCTCAAATTTTTGTTTTTTTAAATCTGTTTGCGGATTTGAATTTAATTTTAATTTTAATTTAAGTGGTCACTTGTAAAAATCTCAGCCTATGCGCTCATACCCCTTGGGGGGTACGTGGTGGGTACGTTTCGTACCCACCACGTACCCCCCACGCCCCCCGAATGAATTTCCGCTCTCCTGGGCTCACATTTTTGTTTTTTTAAATCTGTTTGCGGATTTGAATTTAATTTTAATTTTAATTTAAGTGGTCACTTGTAAAAATCTCATCCTATGCGCTCATACCCCTTGGTGGGTACGTGGTGGGTACGTTTCGTACCCACCACGTACCCCCCACGCCCCCCCAATGAATTTCCGCTCTCCTGGGCTCACATTTTTGTTTTTTTAAATCTGTTTGCGGATTTGAATTTAATTTTAATTTTAATTTAAGTGGTCACTTGTAAAAATCTCAGCCTATGCGCTCATACCCCTTGGCGGGTACGTGGTGGGTACGTTTCGTACCCACCACGTACCCCCCACGCCCCCCGAATGAATTTCCGCTCTAGTGGGCTCACATTTTTGTTTTTTTAAATCTGTTTGCGGATTTGAATTTAATTTTAATTTTAATTTAAGTGGTCACTTGTAAAAATCTCAGCCTATGCGCTCATACCCCTTGGGGGGTACGTGGTGGGTACGTTTCGTACCCACCACGTACCCCCCACGCCCCCCGAATGAATTTCCGCTCTCCTGGGCTCACATTTTTGTTTTTTTAAATCTGTTTGCGGATTTGAATTTAATTTTAATTTTAATTTAAGTGGTCACTTGTAAAAATCTCATCCTATGCGCTCATACCCCTTGGTGGGTACGTGGTGGGTACGTTTCGTACCCACCACGTACCCCCCACGCCCCCCGAATGAATTTCCGCTCTCCTGGGCTCACATTTTTGTTTTTTTAAATCTGTTTGCGGATTTGAATTTAATTTTAATTTTAATTTAAGTGGTCACTTGTAAAAATCTCATCCTATGCGCTCATACCCCTTGGTGGGTACGTGGTGGGTACGTTTCGTACCCACCACGTACCCCCCACGCCCCCCGAATGAATTTCCGCTCTCCTGGGCTCACATTTTTGTTTTTTTAAATCTGTTTGCGGATTTGAATTTAATTTTAATTTTAATTTAAGTGGTCACTTGTAAAAATCTCATCCTATGCGCTCATACCCCTTGGTGGGTACGTGGTGGGTACGTTTCGTACCCACCACGTACCCCCCACGCCCCCCGAATGAATTTCCGCTCTCCTGGGCTCACATTTTTGTTTTTTTAAATCTGTTTGCGGATTTGAATTTAATTTTAATTTTAATTTAAGTGGTCACTTGTAAAAATCTCAGCCTATGCGCTCATACCCCTTGGGGGGTGCGTGGTGGGTACGTTTCGTACCCACCACGTACCCCCCACGCCCCCCGAATGAATTTCCGCTCTCCTGGGCTCAAATTTTTGTTTTTTTAAATCTGTTTGCGGATTTGAATTTAATTTTAATTTTAATTTAAGTGGTCACTTGTAAAAATCTCAGCCTATGCGCTCATACCCCTTGGGGGGTACGTGGTGGGTACGTTTCGTACCCACGACGTACCCCCCACGCCCCCCGAATGAATTTCCGCTCTCCTGGGCTCACATTTTTGTTTTTTTAAATCTGTTTGCGGATTTGAATTTAATTTTAATTTTAATTTAAGTGGTCACTTGTAAAAATCTCATCCTATGCGCTCATACCCCTTGGTGGGTACGTGGTGGGTACGTTTCGTACCCACCACGTACCCCCCACGCCCCCCCAATGAATTTCCGCTCTCCTGGGCTCACATTTTTGTTTTTTTAAATCTGTTTGCGGATTTGAATTTAATTTTAATTTTAATTTAAGTGGTCACTTGTAAAAATCTCAGCCTATGCGCTCATACCCCTTGGGGGGTACGTGGTGGGTACGTTTCGTACCCACCACGTACCCCCCACGCCCCCCGAATGAATTTCCGCTCTCCTGGGCTCAAATTTTTGTTTTTTTAAATCTGTTTGCGGATTTGAATTTAATTTTAATTTTAATTTAAGTGGTCACTTGTAAAAATCTCAGCCTATGCGCTCATACCCCTTGGGGGGTACGTGGTGGGTACGTTTCGTACCCACCACGTACCCCCCACGCCCCCCGAATGAATTTCCGCTCTCCTGGGCTCACATTTTTGTTTTTTTAAATCTGTTTGCGGATTTGAATTTAATTTTAATTTTAATTTAAGTGGTCACTTGTAAAAATCTCACCCTATGCGCTCATACCCCTTGGTGGGTACGTGGTGGGTACGTTTCGTACCCACCACGTACCCCCCACGCCCCCCGAATGAATTTCCGCTCTCCTGGGCTCACATTTTTGTTTTTTTAAATCTGTTTGCGGATTTGAATTTAATTTTAATTTTAATTTAAGTGGTCACTTGTAAAAATCTCAGCCTATGCGCTCATACCCCTTGGAGGGTACGTGGTGGGTACGTTTCGACCCACCACGTACCCCCCACGCCCCCCGAATGAATTTCCGCTCTCCTGGGCTCAAATTTTTGTTTTTTTAAATCTGTTTGCGGATTTGAATTTAATTTTAATTTTAATTTAAGTGGTCACTTGTAAAAATCTCAGCCTATGCGCTCATACCCCTTGGGGGGTACGTGGTGGGTACGTTTCGAACCCACCACGTACCCCCCACGCCCCCCGAATGAATTTCCGCTCTCCTGGGCTCACATTTTTGTTTTTTTAAATCTGTTTGCGGATTTGAATTTAATTTTAATTTTAATTTAAGTGGTCACTTGTAAAAATCTCATCCTATGCGCTCATACCCCTTGGTGGGTACGTGGTGGGTACGTTTCGTACCCACCACGTACCCCCCACGCCCCCCGAATAAATTTCCGCTCTCCTGGGCTCACATTTTTGTTTTTTTAAATCTGTTTGCGGATTTGAATTTAATTTTAATTTTAATATAAGTGGTCACTTGTAAAAATCTCATCCTATGCGCTCATACCCCTTGGTGGGTACGTGGTGGGTACGTTTCGTACCCACCACGTACCCCCCACGCCCCCCGAATGAATTTCCGCTCTCCTGGGCTCACATTTTTGTTTTTTTAAATCTGTTTGCGGATTTGAATTTAATTTTAATTTTAATTTAAGTGGTCACTTGTAAAAATCTCATCCTATGCGCTCATACCCCTTGGTGGGTACGTGGTGGGTACGTTTCGTACCCACCACGTACCCCCCACGCCCCCCGAATGAATTTCCGCTCTCCTGGGCTCACATTTTTGTTTTTTTAAATCTGTTTGCGGATTTGAATTTAATTTTAATTTTAATTTAAGTGGTCACTTGTAAAAATCTCAGCCTATGCGCTCATACCCCTTGGGGGGTGCGTGGTGGGTACGTTTCGTACCCACCACGTACCCCCCACGCCCCCCGAATGAATTTCCGCTCTCCTGGGCTCAAATTTTTGTTTTTTTAAATCTGTTTGCGGATTTGAATTTAATTTTAATTTTAATTTAAGTGGTCACTTGTAAAAATCTCATCCTATGCGCTCATACCCCTTGGTGGGTACGTGGTGGGTACGTTTCGTACCCACCACGTACCCCCCACGCCCCCCGAATGAATTTCCGCTCTCCTGGGCTCACATTTTTGTTTTTTTAAATCTGTTTGCGGATTTGAATTTAATTTTAATTTTAATTTAAGTGGTCACTTGTAAAAATCTCAGCCTATGCGCTCATACCCCTTGGAGGGTACGTGGTGGGTACGTTTCAACCCACCACGTACCCCCCACGCCCCCCGAATGAATTTCCGCTCTCCTGGGCTCAAATTTTTGTTTTTTTAAATCTGTTTGCGGATTTGAATTTAATTTTAATTTTAATTTAAGTGGTCACTTGTAAAAATCTCAGCCTATGCGCTAATACCCCTTGGGGGGTACGTGGTGGGTACGTTTCGTACCCACCACGTACCCCCCACGCCCCCGAATGAATTTCCGCTCTCCTGGGCTCACATTTTTGTTTTTTTAAATCTGTTTGCGGATTTGAATTTAATTTTAATTTTAATTTAAGTGGTCACTTGTAAAAATCTCATCCTATGCGCTCATACCCCTTGGTGGGTACGTGGTGGGTACGTTTCGTACCCACCACGTACCCCCCACGCCCCCCGAATGAATTTCCGCTCTCCTGGGCTCACATTTTTGTTTTTTTAAATCTGTTTGCGGATTTGAATTTAATTTTAATTTTAATTTAAGTGGTCACTTGTAAAAATCTCATCCTATGCGCTCATACCCCTTGGTGGGTACGTGGTGGGTACGTTTCGTACCCACCACGTACCCCCCACGCCCCCCGAATGAATTTCCGCTCTCCTGGGCTCACATTTTTGTTTTTTTAAATCTGTTTGCGGATTTGAATTTAATTTTAATTTTAATTTAAGTGGTCACTTGTAAAAATCTCATCCTATGCGCTCATACCCCTTGGTGGGTACGTGGTGGGTACGTTTCGTACCCACCACGTACCCCCTACGCCCCCCGAATGAATTTCCGCTCTCCTGGGCTCACATTTTTGTTTTTTTAAATCTGTTTGCGGATTTGAATTTAATTTTAATTTTAATTTAAGTGGTCACTTGTAAAAATCTCAGCCTATGCGCTCATACCCCTTGGGGGGTGCGTGGTGGGTACGTTTCGTACCCACCACGTACCCCCCACGCCCCCCGAATGAATTTCCGCTCTCCTGGGCTCAAATTTTTGTTTTTTTAAATCTGTTTGCGGATTTGAATTTAATTTTAATTTTAATTTAAGTGGTCACTTGTAAAAATCTCAGCCTATGCGCTCATACCCCTTGGGGGGTACGTGGTGGGTACGTTTCGTACCCACCACGTACCCCCCACGCCCCCCGAATGAATTTCCGCTCTCCTGGGCTCAAATTTTTGTTTTTTTAAATCTGTTTGCGGATTTGAATTTAATTTTAATTTTAATTTAAGTGGTCACTTGTAAAAATCTCAGCCTATGCGCTCATACCCCTTGGGGGGTACGTGGTGGGTACGTTTCGTACCCACCACGTACCCCCCACGCCCCCCGAATGAATTTCCGCTCTCCTGGGCTCAAATTTTTGTTTTTTTAAATCTGTTTGCGGATTTGAATTTAATTTTAATTTTAATTTAAGTGGTCACTTGTAAAAATCTCATCCTATGCGCTCATACCCCTTAGTGGGTACGTGGTGGGTACGTTTCGTACCCACCACGTACCCCCCACGCCCCCCGAATGAATTTCCGCTCTCCTGGGCTCACATTTTTGTTTTTTTAAATCTGTTTGCGGATTTGAATTTAATTTTAATTTTAATTTAAGTGGTCACTTGTAAAAATCTCATCCTATGCGCTCATACCCCTTGGTGGGTACGTGGTGGGTACGTTTCGTACCCACCACGTACCCCCCACGCCTCCCGAATGAATTTCCGCTCTCCTGGGCTCAAATTTTTGTTTTTTTAAATCTGTTTGCGGATTTGAATTTAATTTTAATTTTAATTTAAGTGGTCACTTGTAAAAATCTCAGCCTATGCGCTCATACCCCTTGGGGGGTACGTGGTGGGTACGTTTCGTACCCACCACGTACCCCCCACGCCCCCCGAATGAATTTCCGCTCTCCTGGGCTCACATTTTTGTTTTTTTAAATCTGTTTGCGGATTTGAATTTAATTTTAATTTTAATTTAAGTGGTCACTTGTAAAAATCTCATCCTATGCGCTCATACCCCTTGGTGGGTACGTGGTGGGTACGTTTCATACCCACCACGTACCCCCCACGCCCCCCGAATGAATTTCCGCTCTGCTGGGCTCACATTTTTGTTTTTTTAAATCTGTTTGCGGATTTGAATTTAATTTTAATTTTAATTTAAGTGGTCACTTGTAAAAATCTCATCCTATGCGCTCATACCCCTTGGTGGGTACGTGGTGGGTACGTTTCGTACCCACCACGTACCCCCCACGCCCCCCGAATGAATTTCCGCTCTCCTGGGCTCACATTTTTGTTTTTTTAAATCTGTTTGCGGATTTGAATTTAATTTTAATTTTAATTTAAGTGGTCACTTGTAAAAATCTCATCCTATGCGCTCATACCCCTTGGGGGGTACGTGGTGGGTACGTTTCGTACCCACCACGTACCCCCCACGCCCCCCGAATGAATTTCCGCTCTCCTGGGCTCAAATTTTTGTTTTTTTAAATCTGTTTGCGGATTTGAATTTAATTTTAATTTTAATTTAAGTGGTCACTTGTAAAAATCTCAGCCTATGCGCTCATACCCCTTGGGGGGTACGTGGTGGGTACGTTTCGTACCCACCACGTACCCCCCACGCCCCCCGAATGAATTTCCGCTCTCCTGGGCTCACATTTTTGTTTTTTTAAATCTGTTTGCGGATTTGAATTTAATTTTAATTTTAATTTAAGTGGTCACTTGTAAAAATCTCATCCTATGCGCTCATACCCCTTGGTGGGTACGTGGTGGGTACGTTTCGTACCCACCACGTACCCCCCACGCCCCCCGAATGAATTTCCGCTCTCCTGGGCTCACATTTTTGTTTTTTTAAATCTGTTTGCGGATTTGAATTTAATTTTAATTTTAATTTAAGTGGTCACTTGTAAAAATCTCATCCTGTGCGCTCATACCCCTTGGTGGGTACGTGGTGGGTACGTTTCGTACCCACCACGTACCCTCCACGCCCCCCGAATGAATTTCCGCTCTCCTGGGCTCACATTTTTGTTTTTTTAAATCTGTTTGCGGATTTGAATTTAATTTTAATTTTAATTTAAGTGGTCACTTGTAAAAATCTCATCCTATGCGCTCATACCCCTTGGTGGGTACGTGGTGGGTACGTTTCGTACCCACCACGTACCCCCCACGCCCCCCGAATGAATTTCCGCTCTCCTGGGCTCACATTTTTGTTTTTTTAAATCTGTTTGCGGATTTGAATTTAATTTTAATTTTAATTTAAGTGGTCACTTGTAAAAATCTCAGCCTATGCGCTCATACCATTTGGTGGGTACGTGGTGGGTACGTTTCGTACCCACCACGTACCCCCCACGCCCCCCGAATGAATTTCCGCTCTCCTGGGCTCACATTTTTGTTTTTTTAAATCTGTTTGCGGATTTGAATTTAATTTTAATTTTAATTTAAGTGGTCACTTGTAAAAATCTCATCCTATGCGCTCATACCCCTTGGTGGGTACGTGGTGGGTACGTTTCGTACCCACCACGTACCCCCCACGCCCCCCGAATGAATTTCCGCTCTCCTGGGCTCAAATTTTTGTTTTTTTAAATCTGTTTGCGGATTTGAATTTAATTTTAATTTTAATTTAAGTGGTCACTTGTAAAAATCTCAGCCTATGCGCTCATACCCCTTGGGGGGTGCGTGGTGGGTACGTTTCGTACCCACCACGTACCCCCCACGCCCCCCGAATGAATTTCCGCTCTCCTGGGCTCAAATTTTTGTTTTTTTAAATCTGTTTGCGGATTTGAATTTAATTTTAATTTTAATTTAAGTGGTCACTTGTAAAAATCTCAGCCTATGCGCTCATACCCCTTGGGGGGTGCGTGGTGGGTACGTTTCGTACCCACCACGTACCCCCCACGCCCCCCGAATGAATTTCCGCTCTCCTGGGCTCAAATTTTTGTTTTTTTAAATCTGTTTGCGGATTTGAATTTAATTTTAATTTTAATTTAAGTGGTCACTTGTAAAAATCTCAGCCTATGCGCTCATACCCCTTGGGCGGTACGTGGTGGGTACGTTTCGTACCCACCACGTACCCCCCACGCCCCCCGAATGAATTTCCGCTCTCCTGGGCTCACATTTTTGTTTTTTTAAATCTGTTTGCGGATTTGAATTTAATTTTAATTTTAATTTAAGTGGTCACTTGTAAAAATCTCAGCCTATGCGCTCATACCCCTTGGGGGGTGCGTGGTGGGTACGTTTCGTACCCACCACGTACCCCCCACGCCCCCCGAATGAATTTCCGCTCTCCTGGGCTCAAATTTTTGTTTTTTTAAATCTGTTTGCGGATTTGAATTTAATTTTAATTTTAATTTAAGTGGTCACTTGTAAAAATCTCATCCTATGCGCTCATACCCCTTGGTGGGTACGTGGTGGGTACGTTTCGTACCCACCACGTACCCCCCACGCCCCCCGAATGAATTTCCGCTCTCCTGGGCTCACATTTTTGTTTTTTTAAATCTGTTTGCGGATTTGAATTTAATTTTAATTTTAATTTAAGTGGTCACTTGTAAAAATCTCATCCTATGCGCTCATACCCCTTGGTGGGTACGTGGTGGGTACGTTTCGTACCCACCACGTACCCCCCACGCCCCCCGAATGAATTTCCGCTCTCCTGGGCTCACATTTTTGTTTTTTTAAATCTGTTTGCGGATTTGAATTTAATTTTAATTTTAATTTAAGTGGTCACTTGTAAAAATCTCAGCCTATGCGCTCATACCCCTTGGGGGGTACGTGGTGGGTACGTTTCGTACCCACCACGTACCCCCCACGCCCCCCGAATGAATTTCCGCTCTCCTGGGCTCAAATTTTTGTTTTTTTAAATCTGTTTGCGGATTTGAATTTAATTTTAATTTTAATTTAAGTGGTCACTTGTAAAAATCTCAGCCTATGCGCTCATACCCCTTCGGGGGTACGTGGTGGGTACGTTTCGTACCCACCACGTACCCCCCACGCCCCCCGAATGAATTTCCGCTCTCCTGGGCTCACATTTTTGTTTTTTTAAATCTGTTTGCGGATTTGAATTTAATTTTAATTTTAATTTAAGTGGTCACTTGTAAAAATCTCATCCTATGCGCTCATACCCCTTGGTGGGTACGTGGTGGGTACGTTTCGTACCCACCACGTACCCCCCACGCCCCCCGAATGAATTTCCGCTCTCCTGGGCTCAAATTTTTGTTTTTTTAAATCTGTTTGCGGATTTGAATTTAATTTTAATTTTAATTTAAGTGGTCACTTGTAAAAATCTCAGCCTATGCGCTCATACCCCTTAGGGGGTACGTGGTGGGTACGTTTCGTACCCACCACGTACCCCCCACGCCCCCCGAATGAATTTCCGCTCTCCTGGGCTCAAATTTTTGTTTTTTTAAATCTGTTTGCGGATTTGAATTTAATTTTAATTTTAATTTAAGTGGTCACTTGTAAAAATCTCAGCCTATGCGCTCATACCCCTTCGGGGGTACGTGGTGGGTACGTTTCGTACCCACCACGTACCCCCCACGCCCCCCGAATGAATTTCCGCTCTCCTGGGCTCACATTTTTGTTTTTTTAAATCTGTTTGCGGATTTGAATTTAATTTTAATTTTAATTTAAGTGGTCACTTGTAAAAATCTCATCCTATGCGCTCATACCCCTTGGTGGGTACGTGGTGGGTACGTTTCGTACCCACCACGTACCCCCCACGCCCCCCGAATGAATTTCCGCTCTCCTGGGCTCACATTTTTGTTTTTTTAAATCTGTTTGCGGATTTGAATTTAATTTTAATTTTAATTTAAGTGGTCACTTGTAAAAATCTCAGCCTATGCGCTCATACCCCTTGGGGGGTACGTGGTGGGTACGTTTCGTACCCACCACGTACCCCCCACGCCCCCCGAATGAATTTCCGCTCTCCTGGGCTCAAATTTTTGTTTTTTTAAATCTGTTTGCGGATTTGAATTTAATTTTAATTTTAATTTAAGTGGTCACTTGTAAAAATCTCAGCCTATGCGCTCATACCCCTTGGGGGGTACGTGGTGGGTACGTTTCGTACCCACCACGTACCCCCCACGCCCCCCAAATGAATTTCCGCTCTCCTGGGCTCACATTTTTGTTTTTTTAAATCTGTTTGCGGATTTGAATTTAGTTTTAATTTTAATTTAAGTGGTCATTTGTAAAAATCTCATCCTATGCGCTCATACCCCTTGGTGGGTACGTGGTGGGTACGTTTCGTACCCACCACGTACCCCCCACGCCCCCCGAATGAATTTCCGCTCTCCTGGGCTCACATTTTTGTTTTTTTAAATCTGTTTGCGGATTTGAATTTAATTTTAATTTTAATTTAAGTGGTCACTTGTAAAAATCTCATCCTATGCGCTCATACCCCTTGGTGGGTACGTGGTGGGTACGTTTCGTACCCACCACGTACCCCCCACGCCCCCCGAATGAATTTCCGCTCTCCTGGGCTCACATTTTTGTTTTTTTAAATCTGTTTGCGGATTTGAATTTAATTTTAATTTTAATTTAAGTGGTCACTTGTAAAAATCTCATCCTATGCGCTCATACCCCTTGGTGGGTACGTGGTGGGTACGTTTCGTACCCACCACGTACCCCCCACGCCCCCCGAATGAATTTCCGCTCTCCTGGGCTCACATTTTTGTTTTTTTAAATCTGTTTGCGGATTTGAATTTAATTTTAATTTTAATTTAAGTGGTCACTTGTAAAAATCTCAGCCTATGCGCTCATACCATTTGGTGGGTGCGTGGTGGGTACGTTTCGTACCCACCACGTACCCCCCACGCCCCCCGAATGAATTTCCGCTCTCCTGGGCTCACATTTTTGTTTTTTTAAATCTGTTTGCGGATTTGAATTTAATTTTAATTTTAATTTAAGTGGTCACTTGTAAAAATCTCATCCTATGCGCTCATACCCCTTGGTGGGTACGTGGTGGGTACGTTTCGTACCCACCACGTACCCCCCACGCCCCCCGAATGAATTTCCGCTCTCCTGGGCTCACATTTTTGTTTTTTTAAATCTGTTTGCGGATTTGAATTTAATTTTAATTTTAATTTAAGTGGTCACTTGTAAAAATCTCAGCCTATGCGCTCATACCCCTTGGGGGGTGCGTGGTGGGTACGTTTCGCACCCACCACGTACCCCCCACGCCCCCCGAATGAATTTCCGCTCTCCTGGGCTCAAATTTTTGTTTTTTTAAATCTGTTTGCGGATTTGAATTTAATTTTAATTTTAATTTAAGTGGTCACTTGTAAAAATCTCAGCCTATGCGCTCATACCCCTGGGGGGGTACGTGGTGGGTACGTTTCGTACCCACCACGTACCCCCCACGCCCCCCGAATGAATTTCCGCTCTCCTGGGCTCACATTTTTGTTTTTTTAAATCTGTTTGCGGATTTGAATTTAATTTTAATTTTAATTTAAGTGGTCACTTGTAAAAATCTCAGCCTATGCGCTCATACCCCTTGGGGGGTACGTGGTGGGTACGTTTCGTACCCACCACGTACCCCCCACGCCCCCCGAATGAATTTCCGCTCTCCTGGGCTCACATTTTTGTTTTTTTAAATCTGTTTGCGGATTTGAATTTAATTTTAATTTTAATTTAAGTGGTCACTTGTAAAAATCTCATCCTATGCGCTCATACCCCTTGGTGGGTACGTGGTGGGTACGTTTCGTACCCACCACGTACCCCCCACGCCCCCCGAATGAATTTCCGCTCTCCTGGGCTCACATTTTTGTTTTTTTAAATCTGTTTGCGGATTTGAATTTAATTTTAATTTTAATTTAAGTGGTCACTTGTAAAAATCTCATCCTATGCGCTCATACCCCTTGGTGGGTACGTGGTGGGTACGTTTCGTACCCACCACGTACCCCCCACGCCCCCCGAATGAATTTCCGCTCTCCTGGGCTCACATTTTTGTTTTTTTAAATCTGTTTGCGGATTTGAATTTAATTTTAATTTTAATTTAAGTGGTCACTTGTAAAAATCTCATCCTATGCGCTCATACCCCTTGGGGGGTACGTGGTGGGTACGTTTCGTACCCACCACGTACCCCCCACGCCCCCCGAATGAATTTCCGCTCTCCTGGGCTCACATTTTTGTTTTTTTAAATCTGTTTGCGGATTTGAATTTAATTTTAATTTTAATTTAAGTGGTCACTTGTAAAAATCTCATCCTATGCGCTCATACCCCTTGGTGGGTACGTGGTGGGTACGTTTCGTACCCACCACGTACCCCCCACGCCCCCCGAATGAATTTCCGCTCTCCTGGGCTCACATTTTTGTTTTTTTAAATCTGTTTGCGGATTTGAATTTAATTTTAATTTTAATTTAAGTGGTCACTTGTAAAAATCTCATCCTATGCGCTCATACCCCTTGGTGGGTACGTGGTGGGTACGTTTCGTACCCACCACGTACCCCCCACGCCCCCCGAATGAATTTCCGCTCTCCTGGGCTCACATTTTTGTTTTTTTAAATCTGTTTGCGGATTTGAATTTAATTTTAATTTTAATTTAAGTGGTCACTTGTAAAAATCTCATCCTATGCGCTCATACCCCTTGGTGGGTACGTGGTGGGTACGTTTCGTACCCACCACGTACCCCCCACGCCCCCCGAATGAATTTCCGCTCTCCTGGGCTCACATTTTTGTTTTTTTAAATCTGTTTGCGGATTTGAATTTAATTTTAATTTTAATTTAAGTGGTCACTTGTAAAAATCTCAGCCTATGCGCTCATACCATTTGGTGGGTGCGTGGTGGGTACGTTTCGTACCCACCACGTACCCCCCACGCCCCCCGAATGAATTTCCGCTCTCCTGGGCTCACATTTTTGTTTTTTTAAATCTGTTTGCGGATTTGAATTTAATTTTAATTTTAATTTAAGTGGTCACTTGTAAAAATCTCATCCTATGCGCTCATACCCCTTGGTGGGTACGTGGTGGGTACGTTTCGTACCCACCACGTACCCCCCACGCCCCCCGAATGAATTTCCGCTCTCCTGGGCTCACATTTTTGTTTTTTTAAATCTGTTTGCGGATTTGAATTTAATTTTAATTTTAATTTAAGTGGTCACTTGTAAAAATCTCATCCTATGCGCTCATATCCCTTGGTGGGTACGTGGTGGGTACGTTTCGTACCCACCACGTACCCCCCACGCCCCCCGAATGAATTTCCGCTCTCCTGGGCTCACATTTTTGTTTTTTTAAATCTGTTTGCGGATTTGAATTTAATTTTAATTTTAATTTAAGTGGTCACTTGTAAAAATCTCAGCCTATGCGCTCATACCCCTTGGGGGGTGCGTGGTGGGTACGTTTCGTACCCACCACGTACCCCCCACGCCCCCCGAATGAATTTCCGCTCTCCTGGGCTCAAATTTTTGTTTTTTTAAATCTGTTTGCGGATTTGAATTTAATTTTAATTTTAATTTAAGTGGTCACTTGTAAAAATCTCATCCTATGCGCTCATACCCCTTGGTGGGTACGTGGTGGGTAC
Source organism: Beris morrisii (assembly GCA_951812415.1). NCBI lineage: Eukaryota > Metazoa > Arthropoda > Insecta > Diptera > Stratiomyidae > Beris > Beris morrisii. Next base: position 32,472 of record CATOSH010000007.1, on the reverse strand, counting down.
GTTTCGTACCCACCACGTACCCCCCACGCCCCCCGAATGAATTTCCGCTCTCCTGGGCTCACATTTTTGTTTTTTTAAATCTGTTTGCGGATTTGAATTTAATTTTAATTTTAATTTAAGTGGTCACTTGTAAAAATCTCATCCTATGCGCTCATACCCCTTGGTGGGTACGTGGTGGGTACGTTTCGTACCCACCACGTATCCCCCACGCCCCCCGAATGAATTTCCGCTCTCCTGGGCTCACATTTTTGTTTTTTTAAATCTGTTTGCGGATTTGAATTTAATTTTAATTTTAATTTAAGTGGTCACTTGTAAAAATCTCAGCCTATGCGCTCATACCCCTTGGGGGGTACGTGGTGGGTACGTTTCGTACCCACCACGTACCCCCCACGCCCCCCGAATGAATTTCCGCTCTCCTGGGCCCAAATTTTTGTTTTTTTAAATCTGTTTGCGGATTTGAATTTAATTTTAATTTTAATTTAAGTGGTCACTTGTAAAAATCTCAGCCTATGCGCTCATACCCCTTGGGGGGTACGTGGTGGGTACGTTTCGTACCCACCACGTACCCCCCACGCCCCCCGAATGAATTTCCGCTCTCCTGGGCTCACATTTTTGTTTTTTTAAATCTGTTTGCGGATTTGAATTTAATTTTAATTTTAATTTAAGTGGTCACTTGTAAAAATCTCATCCTATGCGCTCATATCCCTTGGTGGGTACGTGGTGGGTACGTTTCGTACCCACCACGTACCCCCCACGCCCCCCGAATGAATTTCCGCTCTCCTGGGCTCACATTTTTGTTTTTTTAAATCTGTTTGCGGATTTGAATTTAATTTTAATTTTAATTTAAGTGGTCACTTGTAAAAATCTCAGCCTATGCGCTCATACTTCTTGGGGGGTGCGTGGTGGGTACGTTTCGTACCCACCACGTACCCCCCACGCCCCCCGAATGAATTTCCGCTCTCCTGGGCTCAAATTTTTGTTTTTTTAAATCTGTTTGCGGATTTGAATTTAATTTTAATTTTAATTTAAGTGGTCACTTGTAAAAATCTCATCCTATGCGCTCATACCCCTTGGTGGGTACGTGGTGGGTACGTTTCGTACCCACCACGTACCCCCCACGCCCCCCGAATGAATTTCCGCTCTCCTGGGCTCACATTTTTGTTTTTTTAAATCTGTTTGCGGATTTGAATTTAATTTTAATTTTAATTTAAGTGGTCACTTGTAAAAATCTCATCCTATGCGCTCATACCCCTTGGTGGGTACGTGGTGGGTACGTTTCGTACCCACCACGTACCTCCCACGCCCCCCGAATGAATTTCCGCTCTCCTGGGCTCACATTTTTGTTTTTTTAAATCTGTTTGCGGATTTGAATTTAATTTTAATTTTAATTTAAGTGGTCACTTGTAAAAATCTCAGCCTATGCGCTCATACCCCTTGGGGGGTACGTGGTGGGTACGTTTCGTACCCACCACGTACCCCCCACGCCCCCCGAATGAATTTCCGCTCTCCTGGGCTCACATTTTTGTTTTTTTAAATCTGTTTGCGGATTTGAATTTAATTTTAATTTTAATTTAAGTGGTCACTTGTAAAAATCTCAGCCTATGCGCTCATACCCCTTCGGGGGTACGTGGTGGGTACGTTTCGTACCCACCACGTACCCCCCACGCCCCCCGAATGAATTTCCGCTCTCCTGGGCTCACATTTTTGTTTTTTTAAATCTGTTTGCGGATTTGAATTTAATTTTAATTTTAATTTAAGTGGTCACTTGTAAAAATCTCATCCTATGCGCTCATACCCCTTGGTGGGTACGTGGTGGGTACGTTTCGTACCCACCACGTACCCCCGACGCCCCCCGAATGAATTTCCGCTCTCCTGGGCTCAAATTTTTGTTTTTTTAAATCTGTTTGCGGATTTGAATTTAATTTTAATTTTAATTTAAGTGGTCACTTGTAAAAATCTCAGCCTATGCGCTCATACCCCTTGGGGGGTACGTGGTGGGTACGTTTCGTACCCACCACGTACCCCCCACGCCCCCCGAATGAATTTCCGCTCTCCTGGGCTCACATTTTTGTTTTTTTAAATCTGTTTGCGGATTTGAATTTAATTTTAATTTTAATTTAAGTGGTCACTTGTAAAAATCTCATCCTATGCGCTCATACCCCTTGGTGGGTACGTGGTGGGTACGTTTCGTACCCACCACGTACCCCCCACGCCCCCCGAATGAATTTCCGCTCTCCTGGGCTCACATTTTTGTTTTTTTAAATCTGTTTGCGGATTTGAATTTAATTTTAATTTTAATTTAAGTGGTCACTTGTAAAAATCTCATCCTATGCGCTCATACCCCTTGGTGGGTACGTGGTGGGTACGTTTCGTACCCACCACGTACCCCCCACGCCCCCCCGAATGAATTTCCGCTCTCCTGGGCTCACATTTTTGTTTTTTTAAATCTGTTTGCGGATTTGAATTTAATTTTAATTTTAATTTAAGTGGTCACTTGTAAAAATCTCAGCCTATGCGCTCATACCCCTTGGGGGGTACGTGGTGGGTACGTTTCGTACCCACCACGTACCCCCCACGCCCCCCGAATGAATTTCCGCTCTCCTGGGCTCAAATTTTTGTTTTTTTAAATCTGTTTGCGGATTTGAATTTAATTTTAATTTTAATTTAAGTGGTCACTTGTAAAAATCTCAGCCTATGCGCTCATACCCCTTGGGGGGTACGTGGTGGGTACGTTTCGTACCCACCACGTACCCCCCACGCCCCCCGAATGAATTTCCGCTCTCCTGGGCTCACATTTTTGTTTTTTTAAATCTGTTTGCGGATTTGAATTTAATTTTAATTTTAATTTAAGTGGTCACTTGTAAAAATCTCATCCTATGCGCTCATACCCCTTGGTGGGTACGTGGTGGGTTTGTTTCGTACCCACCACGTACCCCCCACGCCCCCCGAATGAATTTCCGCTCTCCTGGGCTCACATTTTTGTTTTTTTAAATCTGTTTGCGGATTTGAATTTAATTTTAATTTTAATTTAAGTGGTCACTTGTAAAAATCTCATCCTATGCGCTCATACCCCTTGGTGGGTACGTGGTGGGTTTGTTTCGTACCCACCACGTACCCCCCACGCCCCCCGAATGAATTTCCGCTCTCCTGGGCTCACATTTTTGTTTTTTTAAATCTGTTTGCGGATTTGAATTTAATTTTAATTTTAATTTAAGTGGTCACTTGTAAAAATCTCATCCTATGCGCTCATACCCCTTGGTGGGTACGTGGTGGGTACGTTTCGTACCCACCACGTACCCCCCACGCCCCCCGAATGAATTTCCGCTCTCCTGGGCTCACATTTTTGTTTTTTTAAATCTGTTTGCGGATTTGAATTTAATTTTAATTTTAATTTAAGTGGTCACTTGTAAAAATCTAAGCCTATGCGCTCATACCCCTTGGGGGGTACGTGGTGGGTACGTTTCGTACCCACCACGTACCCCCCACGCCCCCCGAATGAATTTCCGCTCTCCTGGGCTCACATTTTTGTTTTTTTAAATCTGTTTGCGGATTTGAATTTAATTTTAATTTTAATTTAAGTGGTCACTTGTAAAAATCTCATCCTATGCGCTCATACCCCTTGGTGGGTACGTGGTGGGTACGTTTCGTACCCACCACGTACCCCCCACGCCCCCCGAATGAATTTCCGCTCTCCTGGGCTCACATTTTTGTTTTTTTAAATCTGTTTGCGGATTTGAATTTAATTTTAATTTTAATTTAAGTGGTCACTTGTAAAAATCTCAGCCTATGCGCTCATACCATTTGGTGGGTGCGTGGTGGGTACGTTTCGTACCCACCACGTACCCCCCACGCCCCCCGAATGAATTTCCGCTCTCCTGGGCTCACATTTTTGTTTTTTTAAATCTGTTTGCGGATTTGAATTTAATTTTAATTTTAATTTAAGTGGTCACTTGTAAAAATCTCATCCTATGCGCTCATACCCCTTGGTGGGTACGTGGTGGGTACGTTTCGTACCCACCACGTACCCCCCACGCCCCCCGAATGAATTTCCGCTCTCCTGGGCTCACATTTTTGTTTTTTTAAATCTGTTTGCGGATTTGAATTTAATTTTAATTTTAATTTAAGTGGTCACTTGTAAAAATCTCATCCTATGCGCTCATATCCCTTGGTGGGTACGTGGTGGGTACGTTTCGTACCCACCACGTACCCCCCACGCCCCCCGAATGAATTTCCGCTCTCCTGGGCTCACATTTTTGTTTTTTTAAATCTGTTTGCGGATTTGAATTTAATTTTAATTTTAATTTAAGTGGTCACTTGTAAAAATCTCAGCCTATGCGCTCATACCCCTTGGGGGGTGCGTGGTGGGTACGTTTCGTACCCACCACGTACCCCCCACGCCCCCCGAATGAATTTCCGCTCTCCTGGGCTCACATTTTTGTTTTTTTAAATCTGTTTGCGGATTTGAATTTAATTTTAATTTTAATTTAAGTGGTCACTTGTAAAAATCTCAGCCTATGCGCTCATACCCCTTGGGGGGTGCGTGGTGGGTACGTTTCGTACCCACCACGTACCCCCCACGCCCCCCGAATGAATTTCCGCTCTCCTGGGCTCACATTTTTGTTTTTTTAAATCTGTTTGCGGATTTGAATTTAATTTTAATTTTAATTTAAGTGGTCACTTGTAAAAATCTCAGCCTATGCGCTCATACCCCTTGGGGGGTGCGTGGTGGGTACGTTTCGTACCCACCACGTACCCCCCACGCCCCCCGAATAAATTTCCGCTCTCCTCGGCTCACATTTTTGTTTTTTTAAATCTGTTTGCGGATTTGAATTTAATTTTAATTTTAATTTAAGTGGTCACTTGTAAAAATCTCATCCTATGCGCTCATACCCCTTGGTGGGTACGTGGTGGGTACGTTTCGTACCCACCACGTACCCCCCACGCCCCCCGAATGAATTTCCGCTCTCCTGGGCTCACATTTTTGTTTTTTTAAATCTGTTTGCGGATTTGAATTTAATTTTAATTTTAATTTAAGTGGTCACTTGTAAAAATCTCAGCCTATGCGCTCATACCATTTGGTGGGTGCGTGGTGGGTACGTTTCGTACCCACCACGTACCCCCGACGCCCCCCGAATGAATTTCCGCTCTCCTGGGCTCACATTTTTGTTTTTTTAAATCTGTTTGCGGATTTGAATTTAATTTTAATTTTAATTTAAGTGGTCACTTGTAAAAATCTCAGCCTATGCGCTCATACCCCTTGGGGGGTGCGTGGTGGGTACGTTTCGTACCCACCACGTACCCCCCACGCCCCCCGAATGAATTTCCGCTCTCCTGGGCTCACATTTTTGTTTTTTTAAATCTGTTTGCGGATTTGAATTTAATTTTAATTTTAATTTAAGTGGTCACTTGTAAAAATCTCATCCTATGCGCTCATACCCCTTGGTGGGTACGTGGTGGGTACGTTTCGTACCCACCACGTACCCCCCACGCCCCCCGAATGAATTTCCGCTCTCCTGGGCTCACATTTTTGTTTTTTTAAATCTGTTTGCGGATTTGAATTTAATTTTAATTTTAATTTAAGTGGTCACTTGTAAAAATCTCATCCTATGCGCTCATACCCCTTGGTGGGTACGTGGTGGGTACGTTTCGTACCCACCACGTACCCCCCACGCCCCCCGAATGAATTTCCGCTCTCCTGGGCTCACATTTTTGTTTTTTTAAATCTGTTTGCGGATTTGAATTTAATTTTAATTTTAATTTAAGTGGTCACTTGTAAAAATCTCAGCCTATGCGCTCATACCCCTTGGGGGGTGCGTGGTGGGTACGTTTCGTACCCACCACGTACCCCCCACGCCCCCCGAATGAATTTCCGCTCTCCTGGGCTCAAATTTTTGTTTTTTTAAATCTGTTTGCGGATTTGAATTTAATTTTAATTTTAATTTAAGTGGTCACTTGTAAAAATCTCAGCCTATGCGCTCATACCCCTTGGGGGGTGCGTGGTGGGTACGTTTCGTACCCACCACGTACCCCCCACGCCCCCCGAATGAATTTCCGCTCTCCTGGGCTCAAATTTTTGTTTTTTTAAATCTGTTTGCAGATTTGAATTTAATTTTAATTTTAATTTAAGTGGTCACTTGTAAAAATCTCATCCTATGCGATCATACCCCTTGGTGGGTACGTGGTGGGTACGTTTCGTACCCACCACGTACCCCCCACGCCCCCCGAATGAATTTCCGCTCTCCTGGGCTCACATTTTTGTTTTTTTAAATCTGTTTGCGGATTTGAATTTAATTTTAATTTTAATTTAAGTGGTCACTTGTAAAAATCTCAGCCTATGCGCTCATACCCCTTGGTGGGTACGTGGTGGGTACGTTTCGTACCCACCACGTACCCCCTACGCCCCCCGAATGAATTTCCGCTCTCCTGGGCTCACATTTTTGTTTTTTTAAATCTGTTTGCGGATTTGAATTTAATTTTAATTTTAATTTAAGTGGTCACTTGTAAAAATCTCATCCTATGCGCTCATACCCCTTGGTGGGTACGTGGTGGGTACGTTTCGTACCCACCACGTACCCCCCACGCCCCCCGAATGAATTTCCGCTCTCCTGGGCTCACATTTTTGTTTTTTTAAATCTGTTTGCGGATTTGAATTTAATTTTAATTTTAATTTAAGTGGTCACTTGTAAAAATCTCAGCCTATGCGCTCATACCCCTTGGTGGGTACGTGGTGGGTACGTTTCGTACCCACCACGTACCCCCCACGCCCCCCGAATGAATTTCCGCTCTCCTGGGCTCACATTTTTGTTTTTTTAAATCTGTTTGCGGATTTGAATTTAATTTTAATTTTAATTTAAGTGGTCACTTGTAAAAATCTCAGCCTATGCGCTCATACCATTTGGTGGGTGCGTGGTGGGTACGTTTCGTACCCACCACGTACCCCCCACGCCCCCCGAATGAATTTCCGCTCTCCTGGGCTCACATTTTTGTTTTTTTAAATCTGTTTGCGGATTTGAATTTAATTTTAATTTTAATTTAAGTGGTCACTTGTAAAAATCTCAGCCTATGCGCTCATACCCCTTGGGGGGTGTGTGGTGGGTACGTTTCGTACCCACCACGTACCCCCCACGCCCCCCGAATGAATTTCCGCTCTCCTGGGCTCACATTTTTGTTTTTTTAAATCTGTTTGCGGATTTGAATTTAATTTTAATTTTAATTTAAGTGGTCACTTGTAAAAATCTCATCCCATGCGCTCATACCCCTTGGTGGGTACGTGGTGGGTACGTTTCGTACCCACCACGTACCCCCCACGCCCCCCGAATGAATTTCCGCTCTCCTGGGCTCACATTTTTGTTTTTTTAAATCTGTTTGCGGATTTGAATTTAATTTTAATTTTAATTTAAGTGGTCACTTGTAAAAATCTCAGCCTATGCGCTCATACCCCTTGGTGGGTACGTGGTGGGTACGTTTCGTACCCACCACGTACCCCCCACGCCCCCCGAATGAATTTCCGCTCTCCTGGGCTCACATTTTTGTTTTTTTAAATCTGTTTGCGGATTTGAATTTAATTTTAATTTTAATTTAAGTGGTCACTTGTAAAAATCTCAGCCTATGCGCTCATACCCCTTGGGGGGTGCGTGGTGGGTACGTTTCGTACCCGCCACGTACCCCCCACGCCCCCCGAATGAATTTCCGCTCTCCTGGGCTCAAATTTTTGTTTTTTTAAATCTGTTTGCGGATTTGAATTTAATTTTAATTTTAATTTAAGTGGTCACTTGTAAAAATCTCAGCCTATGCGCTCATACCCCTTGGGGGGTGCGTGGTGGGTACGTTTCGTACCCGCCACGTACCCCCCACGCCCCCCGAATGAATTTCCGCTCTCCTGGGCTCAAATTTTTGTTTTTTTAAATCTGTTTGCGGATTTGAATTTAATTTTAATTTTAATTTAAGTGGTCACTTGTAAAAATCTCATCCTATGCGCTCATACCCCTTGGGGGGTGCGTGGTGGGTACGTTTCGTACCCACCACGTACCCCCCACGCCCCCCGAATGAATTTCCGCTCTCCTGGGCTCACATTTTTGTTTTTTTAAATCTGTTTGCGGATTTGAATTTAATTTTAATTTTAATTTAAGTGGTCACTTGTAAAAATCTCATCCTATGCGCTCATACCCCTTGGTGGGTACGTGGTGGGTACGTTTCGTACCCACCACGTACCCCCCACGCCCCCCGAATGAATTTCCGCTCTCCTGGGCTCACATTTTTGTTTTTTTAAATCTGTTTGCGGATTTGAATTTAATTTTAATTTTAATTTAAGTGGTCACTTGTAAAAATCTCAGCCTATGCGCTCATACCCCTTGGTGGGTACGTGGTGGGTACGTTTCGTACCCACCACGTACCCCCCACGCCCCCCGAATGAATTTCCGCTCTCCTGGGCTCACATTTTTGTTTTTTTAAATCTGTTTGCGGATTTGAATTTAATTTTAATTTTAATTTAAGTGGTCACTTGTAAAAATCTCAGCCTATGCGCTCATACCATTTGGTAGGTGCGTGGTGGGTACGTTTCGTACCCACCACGTACCCCCCACGCCCCCCGAATGAATTTCCGCTCTCCTGGGCTCACATTTTTGTTTTTTTAAATCTGTTTGCGGATTTGAATTTAATTTTAATTTTAATTTAAGTGGTCACTTGTAAAAATCTCAGCCTATGCGCTCATACCCCTTGGGGGGTGCGTGGTGGGTACGTTTCGTACCCACCACGTACCCCCCACGCCCCCCGAATGAATTTCCGCTCTCCTGGGCTCACATTTTTGTTTTTTTAAATCTGTTTGCGGATTTGAATTTAATTTTAATTTTAATTTAAGTGGTCACTTGTAAAAATCTCATCCTATGCGCTCATACCCCTCGGTGGGTACGTGGTGGGTACGTTTCGTACCCACCACGTACCCCCCACGCCCCCCGAATGAATTTCCGCTCTCCTGGGCTCACATTTTTGTTTTTTTAAATCTGTTTGCGGATTTGAATTTAATTTTAATTTTAATTTAAGTGGTCACTTGTAAAAATCTCAGCCTATGCGCTCATACCCCTTGGGGGGTGCGTGGTGGGTACGTTTCGTACCCACCACGTACCCCCCACGCCCCCCGAATGAATTTCCGCTCTCCTGGGCTCAAATTTTTGTTTTTTTAAATCTGTTTGCGGATTTGAATTTAATTTTAATTTTAATTTAAGTGGTCACTTGTAAAAATCTCATCCTATGCGCTCATACCCCTTGGTGGGTACGTGGTGGGTACGTTTCGTACCCACCACGTACCCCACACGCCCCCCGAATGAATTTCCGCTCTCCTGGGCTCACATTTTTGTTTTTTTAAATCTGTTTGCGGATTTGAATTTAATTTTAATTTTAATTTAAGTGGTCACTTGTAAAAATCTCAGCCTATGCGCTCATACCCCTTGGGGGGTGCGTGGTGGGTACGTTTCGTACCCACCACGTACCCCCCACGCCCCCCGAATGAATTTCCGCTCTCCTGGGCTCAAATTTTTGTTTTTTTAAATCTGTTTGCGGATTTGAATTTAATTTTAATTTTAATTTAAGTGGTCACTTGTAAAAATCTCATCCTATGCGCTCATACCCCTTGGTGGGTACGTGGTGGGTACGTTTCGTACCCACCACGTACCCCCCACGCCCCCCGAATGAATTTCCGCTCTCCTGGGCTCACATTTTTGTTTTTTTAAATCTGTTTGCGGATTTGAATTTAATTTTAATTTTAATTTAAGTGGTCACTTGTAAAAATCTCAGCCTATGCGCTCATACCCCTTGGTGGGTGCGTGGTGGGTACGTTTCGTACCCACCACGTACCCCCCACGCCCCCCGAATGAATTTCCGCTCTCCTGGGCTCACATTTTTGTTTTTTTAAATCTGTTTGCGGATTTGAATTTAATTTTAATTTTAATTTAAGTGGTCACTTGTAAAAATCTCAGCCTATGCGCTCATACCCCTTGGGGGGTGCGTGGTGGGTACGTTTCGTACCCACCACGTACCCCCCACGCCCCCCGAATGAATTTCCGCTCTCCTGGGCTCACATTTTTGTTTTTTTAAATCTGTTTGCGGATTTGAATTTAATTTTAATTTTAATTTAAGTGGTCACTTGTAAAAATCTCATCCTATGCGCTCATACCCCTTGGTGGGTACGTGGTGGGTACGTTTCGTACCCACCACGTACCCCCACGCCCCCCGAATGAATTTCCGCTCTCCTGGGCTCACATTTTTGTTTTTTTAAATCTGTTTGCGGATTTGAATTTAATTTTAATTTTAATTTAAGTGGTCACTTGTAAAAATCTCAGCCTATGCGCTCATACCATTTGGTGGGTGCGTGGTGGGTACGTTTCGTACCCACCACGTACCCCCCACGCCCCCCGAATGAATTTCCGCTCTCCTGGGCTCACATTTTTGTTTTTTTAAATCTGTTTGCGGATTTGAATTTAATTTTAATTTTAATTTAAGCGGTCACTTGTAAAAATCTCAGCCTATGCGCTCATACCCCTTGGGGGGTGCGTGGTGGGTACGTTTCGTACCCACCACGTACCCCCCACGCCCCCCGAATGAATTTCCGCTCTCCTGGGCTCACATTTTTGTTTTTTTAAATCTGTTTGCGGATTTGAATTTAATTTTAATTTTAATTTAAGTGGTCACTTGTAAAAATCTCAGCCTATGCGCTCATACCCCTTGGGGGGTGCGTGGTGGGTACGTTTCGTACCCACCACGTACCCCCCACGCCCCCCGAATAAATTTCCGCTCTCCTGGGCTCAAATTTTTGTTTTTTTAAATCTGTTTGCGGATTTGAATTTAATTTTAATTTTAATTTAAGTGGTCACTTGTAAAAATCTCATCCTATGCGATCATACCCCTTGGTGGGTACGTGGTGGGTACGTTTCGTACCCACCACGTACCCCCCACGCCCCCCGAATGAATTTCCGCTCTCCTGGGCTCACATTTTTGTTTTTTTAAATCTGTTTGCGGATTTGAATTTAATTTTAATTTTAATTTAAGTGGTCACTTGTAAAAATCTCAGCCTATGCGCTCATACCCCTTGGTGGGTACGTGGTGGGTACGTTTCGTACCCACCACGTACCCCCTACGCCCCCCGAATGAATTTCCGCTCTCCTGGGCTCACATTTTTGTTTTTTTAAATCTGTTTGCGGATTTGAATTTAATTTTAATTTTAATTTAAGTGGTCACTTGTAAAAATCTCATCCTATGCGCTCATACCCCTTGGTGGGTACGTGGTGGGTACGTTTCGTACCCACCACGTACCCCCCACGCCCCCCGAATGAATTTCCGCTCTCCTGGGCTCACATTTTTGTTTTTTTAAATCTGTTTGCGGATTTGAATTTAATTTTAATTTTAATTTAAGTGGTCACTTGTAAAAATCTCAGCCTATGCGCTCATACCATTTGGTAGGTGCGTGGTGGGTACGTTTCGTACCCACCACGTACCCCCCACGCCCCCCGAATGAATTTCCGCTCTCCTGGGCTCACATTTTTGTTTTTTTAAATCTGTTTGCGGATTTGAATTTAATTTTAATTTTAATTTAAGTGGTCACTTGTAAAAATCTCAGCCTATGCGCTCATACCATTTGGTGGGTGCGTGGTGGGTACGTTTCGTACCCACCACGTACCCCCCACGCCCCCCGAATGAATTTCCGCTCTCCTGGGCTCACATTTTTGTTTTTTTAAATCTGTTTGCGGATTTGAATTTAATTTTAATTTTAATTTAAGTGGTCACTTGTAAAAATCTCAGCCTATGCGCTCATACCCCTTGGGGGGTGTGTGGTGGGTACGTTTCGTACCCACCACGTACCCCCCACGCCCCCCGAATGAATTTCCGCTCTCCTGGGCTCACATTTTTGTTTTTTTAAATCTGTTTGCGGATTTGAATTTAATTTTAATTTTAATTTAAGTGGTCACTTGTAAAAATCTCATCCCATGCGCTCATACCCCTTGGTGGGTACGTGGTGGGTACGTTTCGTACCCACCACGTACCCCCCACGCCCCCCGAATGAATTTCCGCTCTCCTGGGCTCACATTTTTGTTTTTTTAAATCTGTTTGCGGATTTGAATTTAATTTTAATTTTAATTTAAGTGGTCACTTGTAAAAATCTCAGCCTATGCGCTCATACCCCTTGGTGGGTACGTGGTGGGTACGTTTCGTACCCACCACGTACCCCCCACGCCCCCCGAATGAATTTCCGCTCTCCTGGGCTCACATTTTTGTTTTTTTAAATCTGTTTGCGGATTTGAATTTAATTTTAATTTTAATTTAAGTGGTCACTTGTAAAAATCTCAGCCTATGCGCTCATACCCCTTGGGGGGTGCGTGGTGGGTACGTTTCGTACCCACCACGTACCCCCCACGCCCCCCGAATGAATTTCCGCTCTCCTGGGCTCAAATTTTTGTTTTTTTAAATCTGTTTGCGGATTTGAATTTAATTTTAATTTTAATTTAAGTGGTCACTTGTAAAAATCTCAGCCTATGCGCTCATACCCCTTGGGGGGTGCGTGGTGGGTACGTTTCGTACCCACCACGTACCCCCCACGCCCCCCGAATGAATTTCCGCTCTCCTGGGCTCAAATTTTTGTTTTTTTAAATCTGTTTGCGGATTTGAATTTAATTTTAATTTTAATTTAAGTGGTCACTTGTAAAAATCTCAGCCTATGCGCTCATACCCCTTGGGGGGTGCGTGGTGGGTACGTTTCGTACCCACCACGTACCCCCCACGCCCCCCGAATGAATTTCCGCTCTCCTGGGCTCACATTTTTGTTTTTTTAAATCTGTTTGCGGATTTGAATTTAATTTTAATTTTAATTTAAGTGGTCACTTGTAAAAATCTCATCCTATGCGCTCATACCCCTTGGTGGGTACGTGGTGGGTACGTTTCGTACCCACCACGTACCCCCCACGCCCCCCGAATGAATTTCCGCTCTCCTGGGCTCACATTTTTGTTTTTTTAAATCTGTTTGCGGATTTGAATTTAATTTTAATTTTAATTTAAGTGGTCACTTGTAAAAATCTCAGCCTATGCGCTCATACCATTTGGTAGGTGCGTGGTGGGTACGTTTCGTACCCACCACGTACCCCCCACGCCCCCCGAATGAATTTCCGCTCTCCTGGGCTCACATTTTTGTTTTTTTAAATCTGTTTGCGGATTTGAATTTAATTTTAATTTTAATTTAAGTGGTCACTTGTAAAAATCTCAGCCTATGCGCTCATACCCCTTGGGGGGTGTGTGGTGGGTACGTTTCGTACCCACCACGTACCCCCCACGCCCCCCGAATGAATTTCCGCTCTCCTGGGCTCACATTTTTGTTTTTTTAAATCTGTTTGCGGATTTGAATTTAATTTTAATTTTAATTTAAGTGGTCACTTGTAAAAATCTCATCCTATGCGCTCATACCCCTTGGTGGGTACGTGGTGGGTACGTTTCGTACCCACCACGTACCCCCCACGCCCCCCGAATGAATTTCCGCTCTCCTGGGCTCACATTTTTGTTTTTTTAAATCTGTTTGCGGATTTGAATTTAATTTTAATTTTAATTTAAGTGGTCACTTGTAAAAATCACAGCCTATGCGCTCATACCCCTTGGGGGGTGCGTGGTGGGTACGTTTCGTACCCACCACGTACCCCCCACGCCCCCCGAATGAATTTCCGCTCTCCTGGGCTCAAATTTTTGTTTTTTTAAATCTGTTTGCGGATTTGAATTTAATTTTAATTTTAATTTAAGTGGTCACTTGTAAAAATCTCAGCCTATGCGCTCATACCCCTTGGGGGGTGCGTGGTGGGTACGTTTCGTACCCACCACGTACCCCCCACGCCCCCCGAATGAATTTCCGCTCTCCTGGGCTCAAATTTTTGTTTTTTTAAATCTGTTTGCGGATTTGAATTTAATTTTAATTTTAATTTAAGTGGTCACTTGTAAAAATCTCATCCTATGCGCTCATACCCCTTGGTGGGTACGTGGTGGGTACGTTTCGTACCCACCACGTACCCCCCACGCCCCCCGAATGAATTTCCGCTCTCCTGGGCTCACATTTTTGTTTTTTTAAATCTGTTTGCGGATTTGAATTTAATTTTAATTTTAATTTAAGTGGTCACTTGTAAAAATCTCAGCCTATGCGCTCATACCCCTTGGGGGGTGCGTGGTGGGTACGTTTCGTACCCACCACGTACCCCCCACGCCCCCCGAATGAATTTCCGCTCTCCTGGGCTCAAATTTTTGTTTTTTTAAATCTGTTTGCGGATTTGAATTTAATTTTAATTTTAATTTAAGTGGTCACTTGTAAAAATCTCATCCTATGCGCTCATACCCCTTGGTGGGTACGTGGTGGGTACGTTTCGTACCCACCACGTACCCCCCACGCCCCCCGAATGAATTTCCGCTCTCCTGGGCTCACATTTTTGTTTTTTTAAATCTGTTTGCGGATTTGAATTTAATTTTAATTTTAATTTAAGTGGTCACTTGTAAAAATCTCAGCCTATGCGCTCATACCCCTTGGTGGGTGCGTGGTGGGTACGTTTCGTACCCACCACGTACCCCCCACGCCCCCCGAATGAATTTCCGCTCTCCTGGGCTCACATTTTTGTTTTTTTAAATCTGTTTGCGGATTTGAATTTAATTTTAATTTTAATTTAAGTGGTCACTTGTAAAAATCTCAGCCTATGCGCTCATACCCCTTGGGGGGTGCGTGGTGGGTACGTTTCGTACCCACCACGTACCCCCCACGCCCCCCGAATGAATTTCCGCTCTCCTGGGCTCACATTTTTGTTTTTTTAAATCTGTTTGCGGATTTGAATTTAATTTTAATTTTAATTTAAGTGGTCACTTGTAAAAATCTCATCCTATGCGCTCATACCCCTTGGTGGGTACGTGGTGGGTACGTTTCGTACCCACCACGTACCCCCCACGCCCCCCGAATGAATTTCCGCTCTCCTGGGCTCACATTTTTGTTTTTTTAAATCTGTTTGCGGATTTGAATTTAATTTTAATTTTAATTTAAGTGGTCACTTGTAAAAATCTCAGCCTATGCGCTCATACCATTTGGTGGGTGCGTGGTGGGTACGTTTCGTACCCACCACGTACCCCCCACGCCCCCCGAATGAATTTCCGCTCTCCTGGGCTCACATTTTTGTTTTTTTAAATCTGTTTGCGGATTTGAATTTAATTTTAATTTTAATTTAAGCGGTCACTTGTAAAAATCTCAGCCTATGCGCTCATACCCCTTGGGGGGTGCGTGGTGGGTACGTTTCGTACCCACCACGTACCCCCCACGCCCCCCGAATGAATTTCCGCTCTCCTGGGCTCACATTTTTGTTTTTTTAAATCTGTTTGCGGATTTGAATTTAATTTTAATTTTAATTTAAGTGGTCACTTGTAAAAATCTCAGCCTATGCGCTCATACCCCTTGGGGGGTGCGTGGTGGGTACGTTTCGTACCCACCACGTACCCCCCACGCCCCCCGAATGAATTTCCGCTCTCCTGGGCTCAAATTTTTGTTTTTTTAAATCTGTTTGCGGATTTGAATTTAATTTTAATTTTAATTTAAGTGGTCACTTGTAAAAATCTCAGCCTATGCGCTCATACCCCTTGGGGGGTGCGTGGTGGGTACGTTTCGTACCCACCACGTACCCCCCACGCCCCCCGAATGAATTTCCGCTCTCCTGGGCTCAAATTTTTGTTTTTTTAAATCTGTTTGCGGATTTGAATTTAATTTTAATTTTAATTTAAGTATTCACTTGTAAAAATCTCATCCTATGCGCTCATACCCCTTGGTGGGTACGTGGTGGGTACGTTTCGTACCCACCACGTACCCCCCACGCCCCCCGAATGAATTTCCGCTCTCCTGGGCTCACATTTTTGTTTTTTTAAATCTGTTTGCGGATTTGAATTTAATTTTAATTTTAATTTAAGTGGTCACTTGTAAAAATCTCAGCCTATGCGCTCATACCCCTTGGTGGGTGCGTGGTGGGTACGTTTCGTACCCACCACGTACCCCCCACGCCCCCCGAATGAATTTCCGCTCTCCTGGGCTCACATTTTTGTTTTTTTAAATCTGTTTGCGGATTTGAATTTAATTTTAATTTTAATTTAAGTGGTCACTTGTAAAAATCTCAGCCTATGCGCTCATACCCCTTGGGGGGTGCGTGGTGGGTACGTTTCGTACCCACCACGTACCCCCCACGCCCCCCGAATGAATTTCCGCTCTCCTGGGCTCACATTTTTGTTTTTTTAAATCTGTTTGCGGATTTGAATTTAATTTTAATTTTAATTTAAGTGGTCACTTGTAAAAATCTCATCCTATGCGCTCATACCCCTTGGTATGTACGTGGTGGGTACGTTTCGTACCCACCACGTACCCCCCACGCCCCCCGAATGAATTTCCGCTCTCCTGGGCTCACATTTTTGTTTTTTTAAATCTGTTTGCGGATTTGAATTTAATTTTAATTTTAATTTAAGTGGTCACTTGTAAAAATCTCAGCCTATGCGCTCATACCATTTGGTGGGTGCGTGGTGGGTACGTTTCGTACCCACCACGTACCCCCCACGCCCCCCGAATGAATTTCCGCTCTCCTGGGCTCACATTTTTGTTTTTTTAAATCTGTTTGCGGATTTGAATTTAATTTTAATTTTAATTTAAGCGGTCACTTGTAAAAATCTCAGCCTATGCGCTCATACCCCTTGGGGGGTGCGTGGTGGGTACGTTTCGTACCCACCACGTACCCCCCACGCCCCCCGAATAAATTTCCGCTCTCCTGGGCTCACATTTTTGTTTTTTTAAATCTGTTTGCGGATTTGAATTTAATTTTAATTTTAATTTAAGTGGTCACTTGTAAAAATCTCATCCTATGCGCTCATACCCCTTGGTGGGTACGTGGTGGGTACGTTTCGTACCCACCACGTACCCCCCACGCCCCCCGAATGAATTTCCGCTCTCCTGGGCTCACATTTTTGTTTTTTTAAATCTGTTTGCGGATTTGAATTTAATTTTAATTTTAATTTAAGTGGTCACTTGTAAAAATCTCATCCTATGCGCTCATACCCCTTGGTGGGTACGTGGTGGGTACGTTTCGTACCCACCACGTACCCCCCACGCCCCCCGAATGAATTTCCGCTCTCCTGGGCTCACATTTTTGTTTTTTTAAATCTGTTTGCGGATTTGAATTTAATTTTAATTTTAATTTAAGTGGTCACTTGTAAAAATCTCAGCCTATGCGCTCATACCCCTTGGTGGGTACGTGGTGGGTACGTTTCGTACCCACCACGTACCCCCCACGCCCCCCGAATGAATTTCCGCTCTCCTGGGCTCACATTTTTGTTTTTTTAAATCTGTTTGCGGATTTGAATTTAATTTTAATTTTAATTTAAGTGGTCACTTGTAAAAATCTCAGCCTATGCGCTCATACCCCTTGGTGGGTACGTAGTGGGTACGTTTCGTACCCACCACGTACCCCCCACGCCCCCCGAATGAATTTCCGCTCTCCTGGGCTCACATTTTTGTTTTTTTAAATCTGTTTGCGGATTTGAATTTAATTTTAATTTTAATTTAAGTGGTCACTTGTAAAAATCTCAGCCTATGCGCTCATACCCCTTGGGGGGTGCGTGGTGGGTACGTTTCGTACCCACCACGTACCCCCCACGCCCCCCGAATGAATTTCCGCTCTCCTGGGCTCACATTTTTGTTTTTTTAAATCTGTTTGCGGATTTGAATTTAATTTTAATTTTAATTTAAGTGGTCACTTGTAAAAATCTCATCCTATGCGCTCATACCCCTTGGTGGGTACGTGGTGGGTACATTTCGTACCCACCACGTACCCCCCACGCCCCCCGAATGAATTTCCGCTCTCCTGGGCTCACATTTTTGTTTTTTTAAATCTGTTTGCGGATTTGAATTTAATTTTAATTTTAATTTAAGTGGTCACTTGTAAAAATCTCAGCCTATGCGCTCATACCCCTTGGGGGGTGCGTGGTGGGTACGTTTCGTACCCACCACGTACCCCCCACGCCCCCCGAATGAATTTCCGCTCTCCTGGGCTCACATTTTTGTTTTTTTAAATCTGTTTGCGGATTTGAATTTAATTTTAATTTTAATTTAAGTGGTCACTTGTAAAAATCTCATCCTATGCGCTCATACCCCTTGGGGGGTGCGTGGTGGGTACGTTTCGTACCCACCACGTACCCCCCACGCCCCCCGAATGAATTTCCGCTCTCCTGGGCTCACATTTTTGTTTTTTTAAATCTGTTTGCGGATTTGAATTTAATTTTAATTTTAATTTAAGTGGTCACTTGTAAAAATCTCAGCCTATGCGCTCATACCCCTTGGGGGGTGCGTGGTGGGTACGTTTCGTACCCACCACGTACTCCCCACGCCCCCCGAATGAATTTCCGCTCTCCTGGGCTCACATTTTTGTTTTTTTAAATCTGTTTGCGGATTTGAATTTAATTTTAATTTTAATTTAAGTGGTCACTTGTAAAAATCTCAGCCTATGCGCTCATACCATTTGGTGGGTGCGTGGTGGGTACGTTTCGTACCCACCACGTACCCCCCACGCCCCCCGAATGAATTTCCGCTCTCCTGGGCTCACATTTTTGTTTTTTTAAATCTGTTTGCGGATTTGAATTTAATTTTAATTTTAATTTAAGTGGTCACTTGTAAAAATCTCAGCCTATGCGCTCATACCCCTTGGGGGGTGCGTGGTGGGTACGTTTCGTACCCACCACGTACCCCCCACGCCCCCCGAATGAATTTCCGCTCTCCTGGGCTCACATTTTTGTTTTTTTAAATCTGTTTGCGGATTTGAATTTAATTTTAATTTTAATTTAAGTGGTCACTTGTAAAAATCTCAGCCTATGCGCTCATACCCCTTGGGGGGTGCGTGGTGGGTACGTTTCGTACCCACCACGTACCCCCCACGCCCCCCGAATGAATTTCCGCTCTCCTGGGCTCACATTTTTGTTTTTTTAAATCTGTTTGCGGATTTGAATTTAATTTTAATTTTAATGTAAGTGGTCACTTGTAAAAATCTCATCCTATGCGCTCATACCCCTTGGTGGGTACGTGGTGGGTACGTTTCGTACCCACCACGTACCCCCCACGCCCCCCGAATGAATTTCCGCTCTCCTGGGCTCACATTTTTGTTTTTTTAAATCTGTTTGCGGATTTGAATTTAATTTTAATTTTAATTTAAGTGGTCACTTGTAAAAATCTCATCCTATGCGCTCATACCCCTTGGTGGGTACGTGGTGGGTACGTTTCGTACCCACCACGTACCCCCCACGCCCCCCGAATGAATTTCCGCTCTCCTGGGCTCACATTTTTGTTTTTTTAAATCTGTTTGCGGATTTGAATTTAATTTTAATTTTAATTTAAGTGGTCACTTGTAAAAATCTCAGCCTATGCGCTCATACCCCTTGGGGGGTGCGTGGTGGGTACGTTTCGTACCCACCACGTACCCCCCACGCCCACCGAATGAATTTCCGCTCTCCTGGGCTCACATTTTTGTTTTTTTAAATCTGTTTGCGGATTTGAATTTAATTTTAATTTTAATTTAAGTGGTCACTTGTAAAAATCTCATCCTATGCGCTCATACCCCTTGGTGGGTACGTGGTGGGTACGTTTCGTACCCACCACGTACCCCCCACGCCCCCCGAATGAATTTCCGCTCTCCTGGGCTCACATTTTTGTTTTTTTAAATCTGTTTGCGGATTTGAATTTAATTTTAATTTTAATTTAAGTGGTCACTTGTAAAAATCTCAGCCTATGCGCTCATACCATTTGGTGGGTGCGTGGTGGGTACGTTTCGTACCCACCACGTACCCCCACGCCCCCCGAATGAATTTCCGCTCTCCTGGGCTCACATTTTTGTTTTTTTAAATCTGTTTGCGGATTTGAATTTAATTTTAATTTTAATTTAAGTGGTCACTTGTAAAAATCTCATCCTATGCGCTCATACCCCTTGGTGGGTACGTGGTGGGTACGTTTCGTACCCACCACGTACCCCCCACGCCCCCCGAATGAATTTCCGCTCTCCTGGGCTCACATTTTTGTTTTTTTAAATCTGTTTGCGGATTTGAATTTAATTTTAATTTTAATTTAAGTGGTCACTTGTAAAAATCTCAGCCTATGCGCTCATACCATTTGGGGGGTACGTGGTGGGTACGTTTCGTACCCACCACGTACCCCCCACGCCCCCCGAATGAATTTCCGCTCTCCTGGGCTCAAATTTTTGTTTTTTTAAATCTGTTTGCGGATTTGAATTTAATTTTAATTTTAATTTAAGTGGTCACTTGTAAAAATCTCAGCCTATGCGCTCATACCCCTTGGTGGGTACGTGGTGGGTACGTTTCGTACCCACCACGTACCCCCCACGCCCCCCGAATGAATTTCCGCTCTCCTGGGCTCACATTTTTGTTTTTTTAAATCTGTTTGCGGATTTGAATTTAATTTTAATTTTAATTTAAGTGGTCACTTGTAAAAATCTCAGCCTATGCGCTCATACCCCTTGGGGGGTGCGTGGTGGGTACGTTTCGTACCCACCACGTACTCCCCACGCCCCCCGAATGAATTTCCGCTCTCCTGGGCTCACATTTTTGTTTTTTTAAATCTGTTTGCGGATTTGAATTTAATTTTAATTTTAATTTAAGTGGTCACTTGTAAAAATCTCAGCCTATGCGCTCATACCATTTGGTGGGTGCGTGGTGGGTACGTTTCGTACCCACCACGTACCCCCCACGCCCCCCGAATGAATTTCCGCTCTCCTGGGCTCACATTTTTGTTTTTTTAAATCTGTTTGCGGATTTGAATTTAATTTTAATTTTAATTTAAGTGGTCACTTGTAAAAATCTCAGCCTATGCGCTCATACCCCTTGGGGGGTGCGTGGTGGGTACGTTTCGTACCCACCACGTACCCCCCACGCCCCCCGAATGAATTTCCGCTCTCCTGGGCTCACATTTTTGTTTTTTTAAATCTGTTTGCGGATTTGAATTTAATTTTAATTTTAATTTAAGTGGTCACTTGTAAAAATCTCAGCCTATGCGCTCATACCATTTGGTGGGTGCGTGGTGGGTACGTTTCGTACCCACCACGTACCCCCACGCCCCCCGAATGAATTTCCGCTCTCCTGGGCTCACATTTTTGTTTTTTTAAATCTGTTTGCGGATTTGAATTTAATTTTAATTTTAATTTAAGTGGTCACTTGTAAAAATCTCATCCTATGCGCTCATACCCCTTGGTGGGTACGTGGTGGGTACGTTTCGTACCCACCACGTACCCCCCACGCCCCCCGAATGAATTTCCGCTCTCCTGGGCTCACATTTTTGTTTTTTTAAATCTGTTTGCGGATTTGAATTTAATTTTAATTTTAATTTAAGTGGTCACTTGTAAAAATCTCAGCCTATGCGCTCATACCATTTGGGGGGTACGTGGTGGGTACGTTTCGTACCCACCACGTACCCCCCACGCCCCCCGAATGAATTTCCGCTCTCCTGGGCTCAAATTTTTGTTTTTTTAAATCTGTTTGCGGATTTGAATTTAATTTTAATTTTAATTTAAGTGGTCACTTGTAAAAATCTCATCCTATGCGCTCATACCCCTTGGTGGGTACGTGGTGGGTACGTTTCGTACCCACCACGTACCCCCCACGCCCCCCGAATGAATTTCCGCTCTCCTGGGCTCACATTTTTGTTTTTTTAAATCTGTTTGCGGATTTGAATTTAATTTTAATTTTAATTTAAGTGGTCACTTGTAAAAATCTCAGCCTATGCGCTCATACCCCTTGGGGGGTGCGTGGTGGGTACGTTTCGTACCCACCACGTACCCCCCACGCCCCCCGAATGAATTTCCGCTCTCCTGGGCTCACATTTTTGTTTTTTTAAATCTGTTTGCGGATTTGAATTTAATTTTAATTTTAATTTAAGTGGTCACTTGTAAAAATCTCATCCTATGCGCTCATACCCCTTGGTGGGTACGTGGTGGGTACGTTTCGTACCCACCACGTACCCCCCACGCCCCCCGAATGAATTTCCGCTCTTCTGGGCTCACATTTTTGTTTTTTTAAATCTGTTTGCGGATTTGAATTTAATTTTAATTTTAATTTAAGTGGTCACTTGTAAAAATCTCAGCCTATGCGCTCATACCCCTTGGGGGGTGCGTGGTGGGTACGTTTCGTACCCACCACGTACCCCCCACGCCCCCCGAATGAATTTCCGCTCTTCTGGGCTCACATTTTTGTTTTTTTAAATCTGTTTGCGGATTTGAATTTAATTTTAATTTTAATTTAAGTGGTCACTTGTAAAAATCTCAGCCTATGCGCTCATACCCCTTGGGGGGTACGTGGTGGGTACGTTTCGTACCCACCACGTACCCCCCACGCCCCCCGAATGAATTTCCGCTCTTCTGGGCTCACATTTTTGTTTTTTTAAATCTGTTTGCGGATTTGAATTTAATTTTAATTTTAATTTAAGTGGTCACTTGTAAAAATCTCAGCCTATGCGCTCATACCCCTTGGGGGGTGCGTGGTGGGTACGTTTCGTACCCACCACGTACCCCCCACGCCCCCCGAATGAATTTCCGCTCTCCTGGGCTCACATTTTTGTTTTTTTAAATCTGTTTGCGGATTTGAATTTAATTTTAATTTTAATTTAAGTGGT
Source organism: Beris morrisii (assembly GCA_951812415.1). Taxonomy (NCBI): domain Eukaryota; kingdom Metazoa; phylum Arthropoda; class Insecta; order Diptera; family Stratiomyidae; genus Beris; species Beris morrisii. The sequence continues at coordinate 9,782 of CATOSH010000007.1, read as the reverse complement.
CACTTGTAAAAATCTCATCCTATGCGCTCATACCCCTTGGTGGGTACGTGGTGGGTACGTTTCGTACCCACCACGTACCCCCCACGCCCCCCGAATGAATTTCCGCTCTTCTGGGCTCACATTTTTGTTTTTTTAAATCTGTTTGCGGATTTGAATTTAATTTTAATTTTAATTTAAGTGGTCACTTGTAAAAATCTCAGCCTATGCGCTCATACCATTTGGTGGGTGCGTGGTGGGTACGTTTCGTACCCACCACGTACCCCCCACGCCCCCCGAATGAATTTCCGCTCTCCTGGGCTCACATTTTTGTTTTTTTAAATCTGTTTGCGGATTTGAATTTAATTTTAATTTTAATTTAAGTGGTCACTTGTAAAAATCTCAGCCTATGCGCTCATACCCCTTGGGGGGTGCGTGGTGGGTACGTTTCGTACCCACCACGTACCCCCCACGCCCCCCGAATGAATTTCCGCTCTCCTGGGCTCACATTTTTGTTTTTTTAAATCTGTTTGCGGATTTGAATTTAATTTTAATTTTAATTTAAGTGGTCACTTGTAAAAATCTCATCCTATGCGCTCATACCCCTTGGGGGGTGCGTGGTGGGTACGTTTCGTACCCACCACGTACCCCCCACGCCCCCCGAATGAATTTCCGCTCTCCTGGGCTCACATTTTTGTTTTTTTAAATCTGTTTGCGGATTTGAATTTAATTTTAATTTTAATTTAAGTGGTCACTTGTAAAAATCTCAGCCTATGCGCTCATACCATTTGGTGGGTGCGTGGTGGGTACGTTTCGTACCCACCACGTACCCCCACGCCCCCCGAATGAATTTCCGCTCTCCTGGGCTCACATTTTTGTTTTTTTAAATCTGTTTGCGGATTTGAATTTAATTTTAATTTTAATTTAAGTGGTCACTTGTAAAAATCTCATCCTATGCGCTCATACCCCTTGGTGGGTACGTGGTGGGTACGTTTCGTACCCACCACGTACCCCCCACGCCCCCCGAATGAATTTCCGCTCTCCTGGGCTCACATTTTTGTTTTTTTAAATCTGTTTGCGGATTTGAATTTAATTTTAATTTTAATTTAAGTGGTCACTTGTAAAAATCTCAGCCTATGCGCTCATACCATTTGGGGGGTACGTGGTGGGTACGTTTCGTACCCACCACGTACCCCCCACGCCCCCCGAATGAATTTCCGCTCTCCTGGGCTCAAATTTTTGTTTTTTTAAATCTGTTTGCGGATTTGAATTTAATTTTAATTTTAATTTAAGTGGTCACTTGTAAAAATCTCATCCTATGCGCTCATACCCCTTGGTGGGTACGTGGTGGGTACGTTTCGTACCCACCACGTACCCCCCACGCCCCCCGAATGAATTTCCGCTCTCCTGGGCTCACATTTTTGTTTTTTTAAATCTGTTTGCGGATTTGAATTTAATTTTAATTTTAATTTAAGTGGTCACTTGTAAAAATCTCAGCCTATGCGCTCATACCCCTTGGGGGGTGCGTGGTGGGTACGTTTCGTACCCACCACGTACCCCCCACGCCCCCCGAATGAATTTCCGCTCTCCTGGGCTCACATTTTTGTTTTTTTAAATCTGTTTGCGGATTTGAATTTAATTTTAATTTTAATTTAAGTGGTCACTTGTAAAAATCTCATCCTATGCGCTCATACCCCTTGGTGGGTACGTGGTGGGTACGTTTCGTACCCACCACGTACCCCCCACGCCCCCCGAATGAATTTCCGCTCTTCTGGGCTCACATTTTTGTTTTTTTAAATCTGTTTGCGGATTTGAATTTAATTTTAATTTTAATTTAAGTGGTCACTTGTAAAAATCTCAGCCTATGCGCTCATACCCCTTGGGGGGTGCGTGGTGGGTACGTTTCGTACCCACCACGTACCCCCCACGCCCCCCGAATGAATTTCCGCTCTCCTGGGCTCACATTTTTGTTTTTTTAAATCTGTTTGCGGATTTGAATTTAATTTTAATTTTAATTTAAGTGGTCACTTGTAAAAATCTCATCCTATGCGCTCATACCCCTTGGTGGGTACGTGGTGGGTACGTTTCGTACCCACCACGTACCCCCCACGCCCCCCGAATGAATTTCCGCTCTTCTGGGCTCACATTTTTGTTTTTTTAAATCTGTTTGCGGATTTGAATTTAATTTTAATTTTAATTTAAGTGGTCACTTGTAAAAATCTCAGCCTATGCGCTCATACCATTTGGTGGGTGCGTGGTGGGTACGTTTCGTACCCACCACGTACCCCCCACGCCCCCCGAATGAATTTCCGCTCTCCTGGGCTCACATTTTTGTTTTTTTAAATCTGTTTGCGGATTTGAATTTAATTTTAATTTTAATTTAAGTGGTCACTTGTAAAAATCTCAGCCTATGCGCTCATACCCCTTGGGGGGTGCGTGGTGGGTACGTTTCGTACCCACCACGTACCCCCCACGCCCCCCGAATGAATTTCCGCTCTCCTGGGCTCACATTTTTGTTTTTTTAAATCTGTTTGCGGATTTGAATTTAATTTTAATTTTAATTTAAGTGGTCACTTGTAAAAATCTCAGCCTATGCGCTCATACCCCTTGGGGGGTGCGTGGTGGGTACGTTTCGTACCCACCACGTACCCCCCACGCCCCCCGAATGAATTTCCGCTCTCCTGGGCTCACATTTTTGTTTTTTTAAATCTGTTTGCGGATTTGAATTTAATTTTAATTTTAATTTAAGTGGTCACTTGTAAAAATCTCATCCTATGCGCTCATACCCCTTGGTGGGTACGTGGTGGGTACGTTTCGTACCCACCACGTACCCCCCACGCCCCCCGAATGAATTTCCGCTCTCCTGGGCTCACATTTTTGTTTTTTTAAATCTGTTTGCGGATTTGAATTTAATTTTAATTTTAATTTAAGTGGTCACTTGTAAAAATCTCATCCTATGCGCTCATACCCCTTGGTGGGTACGTGGTGGGTACGTTTCGTACCCACCACGTACCCCCCACGCCCCCCGAATGAATTTCCGCTCTCCTGGGCTCACATTTTTGTTTTTTTAAATCTGTTTGCGGATTTGAATTTAATTTTAATTTTAATTTAAGTGGTCACTTGTAAAAATCTCAGCCTATGCACTCATACCCCTTGGGGGGTGCGTGGTGGGTACGTTTCGTACCCACCACGTACCCCCCACGCCCCCCGAATGAATTTCCGCTCTCCTGGGCTCACATTTTGGTTTTTTTAAATCTGTTTGCGGATTTGAATTTAATTTTAATTTTAATTTAAGTGGTCACTTGTAAAAATCTCATCCTATGCGCTCATACCCCTTGGTGGGTACGTGGTGGGTACGTTTCGTACCCACCACGTACCCCCCACGCCCCCCGAATGAATTTCCGCTCTCCTGGGCTCACATTTTTGTTTTTTTAAATCTGTTTGCGGATTTGAATTTAATTTTAATTTTAATTTAAGTGGTCACTTGTAAAAATCTCAGCCTATGCGCTCATACCATTTGGTGGGTGCGTGGTGGGTACGTTTCGTACCCACCACGTACCCCCCACGCCCCCCGAATGAATTTCCGCTCTCCTGGGCTCACATTTTTGTTTTTTTAAATCTGTTTGCGGATTTGAATTTAATTTTAATTTTAATTTAAGTGGTCACTTGTAAAAATCTCAGCCTATGCGCTCATACCCCTTGGGGGGTGCGTGGTGGGTACGTTTCGTACCCACCACGTACCCCCCACGCCCCCCGAATGAATTTCCGCTCTCCTGGGCTCACATTTTTGTTTTTTTAAATCTGTTTGCGGATTTGAATTTAATTTTAATTTTAATTTAAGTGGTCACTTGTAAAAATCTCATCCTATGCGCTCATACCCCTTGGTGGGTACGTGGTGGGTACGTTTCGTACCCACCACGTACCCCCCACGCCCCCGAATGAATTTCCGCTCTCCTGGGCTCACATTTTTGTTTTTTTAAATCTGTTTGCGGATTTGAATTTAATTTTAATTTTAATTTAAGTGGTCACTTGTAAAAATCTCAGCCTATGCGCTCATACTCCTTGGGGGGTGCGTGGTGGGTACGTTTCGTACCCACCACGTACCCCCCACGCCCCCCGAATGAATTTCCGCTCTCCTGGGCTCAAATTTTTGTTTTTTTAAATCTGTTTGCGGATTTGAATTTAATTTTAATTTTAATTTAAGTGGTCACTTGTAAAAATCTCAGCCTATGCGCTCATACCCCTTGGTGGGTACGTGGTGGGTACGTTTCGTACCCACCACGTACCCCCCACGCCCCCCGAATGAATTTCCGCTCTCCTGGGCTCACATTTTTGTTTTTTTAAATCTGTTTGCGGATTTGAATTTAATTTTAATTTTAATTTAAGTGGTCAGTTGTAAAAATCTCATCCTATGCGCTCATACCCCTTGGTGGGTACGTGGTGGGTACGTTTCGTACCCACCACGTACCCCCCACGCCCCCCGAATGAATTTCCGCTCTCCTGGGCTCAAATTTTTGTTTTTTTAAATCTGTTTGCGGATTTGAATTTAATTTTAATTTTAATTTAAGTGGTCACTTGTAAAAATCTCAGCCTATGCGCTCATACCCCTTGGGGGGTACGTGGTGGGTACGTTTCGTACCCACCACGTACCCCCCACGCCCCCCGAATGAATTTCCGCTCTCCTGGGCTCACATTTTTGTTTTTTTAAATCTGTTTGCGGATTTGAATTTAATTTTAATTTTAATTTAAGTGGTCACTTGTAAAAATCTCATCCTATGCGCTCATACCCCTTGGTGGGTACGTGGTGGGTACGTTTCGTACCCACCACGTACCCCCCACGCCCCCCGAATGAATTTCCGCTCTCCTGGGCTCACATTTTTGTTTTTTTAAATCTGTTTGCGGATTTGAATTTAATTTTAATTTTAATTTAAGTGGTCACTTGTAAAAATCTCATCCTATGCGCTCATACCCCTTGGTGGGTACGTGGTGGGTACGTTTCGTACCCACCACGTACCCCCCACGCCCCCCGAATGAATTTCCGCTCTCCTGGGCTCACATTTTTGTTTTTTTAAATCTGTTTGCGGATTTGAATTTAATTTTAATTTTAATTTAAGTGGTCACTTGTAAAAATCTCATCCTATGCGCTCATACCCCTTGGTGGGTACGTGGTGGGTACGTTTCGTACCCACCACGTACCCCCCACGCCCCTCGAATGAATTTCCGCTCTCCTGGGCTCACATTTTTGTTTTTTTAAATCTGTTTGCGGATTTGAATTTAATTTTAATTTTAATTTAAGTGGTCACTTGTAAAAATCTCAGCCTATGCGCTCATACCCCTTGGGAAGTGCGTGGTGGGTACGTTTCGTACCCACCACGTACCCCCCACGCCCCCCGAATGAATTTCCGCTCTCCTGGGCTCACATTTTTGTTTTTTTAAATCTGTTTGCGGATTTGAATTTAATTTTAATTTTAATTTAAGTGGTCACTTGTAAAAATCTCATCCTATGCGCTCATACCCCTTGGTGGGTACGTGGTGGGTACGTTTCGTACCCACCACGTACCCCCCACGCCCCCCGAATGAATTTCCGCTCTCCTGGGCTCACATTTTTGTTTTTTTAAATCTGTTTGCGGATTTGAATTTAATTTTAATTTTAATTTAAGTGGTCACTTGTAAAAATCTCAGCCTATGCGCTCATACCATTTGGTGGGTGCGTGGTGGGTACGTTTCGTACCCACCACGTACCCCCCACGCCCCCCGAATGAATTTCCGCTCTCCTGGGCTCACATTTTTGTTTTTTTAAATCTGTTTGCGGATTTGAATTTAATTTTAATTTTAATTTAAGTGGTCACTTGTAAAAATCTCATCCTATGCGCTCATACCCCTTGGTGGGTACGTGGTGGGTACGTGGTGGGTACGTTTCGTACCCACCACGTACCCCCCACGCCCCCCGAATGAATTTCCGCTCTCCTGGGCTCACATTTTTGTTTTTTTAAATCTGTTTGCGGATTTGAATTTAATTTTAATTTTAATTTAAGTGGTCACTTGTAAAAATCTCAGCCTATGCGCTCATACCCCTTGGGGGGTGCGTGGTGGGTACGTTTCGTACCCACCACGTACCCCCCACGCCCCCCGAATGAATTTCCGCTCTCCTGGGCTCACATTTTTGTTTTTTTAAATCTGTTTGCGGATTTGAATTTAATTTTAATTTTAATTTAAGTGGTCACTTGTAAAAATCTCATCCTATGCGCTCATACCCCTTGGTGGGTACGTGGTGGGTACGTTTCGTACCCACCACGTACCCCCCACGCCCCCCGAATGAATTTCCGCTCTCCTGGGCTCACATTTTTGTTTTTTTAAATCTGTTTGCGGATTTGAATTTAATTTTAATTTTAATTTAAGTGGTCACTTGTAAAAATCTCAGCCTATGCGCTCATACCATTTGGTGGGTGCGTGGTGGGTACGTTTCGTACCCACCACGTACCCCCCACGCCCCCCGAATGAATTTCCGCTCTCCTGGGCTCACATTTTTGTTTTTTTAAATCTGTTTGCGGATTTGAATTTAATTTTAATTTTAATTTAAGTGGTCACTTGTAAAAATCTCAGCCTATGCGCTCATACCATTTGGTGGGTGCGTGGTGGGTACGTTTCGTACCCACCACGTACCCCCCACGCCCCCCGAATGAATTTCCGCTCTCCTGGGCTCACATTTTTGTTTTTTTAAATCTGTTTGCGGATTTGAATTTAATTTTAATTTTAATTTAAGTGGTCACTTGTAAAAATCTCATCCTATGCGCTCATACCCCTTGGGGGGTGCGTGGTGGGTACGTTTCGTACCCACCACGTACCCCCCACGCCCCCCGAATGAATTTCCGCTCTCCTGGGCTCACATTTTTGTTTTTTTAAATCTGTTTGCGGATTTGAATTTAATTTTAATTTTAATTTAAGTGGTCACTTGTAAAAATCTCATCCTATGCGCTCATACCCCTTGGTGGGTACGTGGTGGGTACGTTTCGTACCCACCACGTACCCCCCACGCCCCCCGAATGAATTTCCGCTCTCCTGGGCTCACATTTTTGTTTTTTTAAATCTGTTTGCGGATTTGAATTTAATTTTAATTTTAATTTAAGTGGTCACTTGTAAAAATCTCAGCCTATGCGCTCATACTCCTTGGGGGGTGCGTGGTGGGTACGTTTCGTACCCACCACGTACCCCCCACGCCCCCCGAATGAATTTCCGCTCTCCTGGGCTCACATTTTTGTTTTTTTAAATCTGTTTGCGGATTTGAATTTAATTTTAATTTTAATTTAAGTGGTCACTTGTAAAAATCTCAGCCTATGCGCTCATACCCCTTGGGGGGTGCGTGGTGGGTACGTTTCGTACCCACCACGTACCCCCCACGCCCCCCGAATGAATTTCCGCTCTCCTGGGCTCACATTTTTGTTTTTTTAAATCTGTTTGCGGATTTGAATTTAATTTTAATTTTAATTTAAGTGGTCACTTGTAAAAATCTCATCCTATGCGCTCATACCCCTTGGTGGGTACGTGGTGGGTACGTTTCGTACCCACCACGTACCCCCCACGCCCCCCGAATGAATTTCCGCTCTCCTGGGCTCACATTTTTGTTTTTTTAAATCTGTTTGCGGATTTGAATTTAATTTTAATTTTAATTTAAGTGGTCACTTGTAAAAATCTCAGCCTATGCGCTCATACCATTTGGTGGGTGCGTGGTGGGTACGTTTCGTACCCACCACGTACCCCCCACGCCCCCCGAATGAATTTCCGCTCTCCTGGGCTCACATTTTTGTTTTTTTAAATCTGTTTGCGGATTTGAATTTAATTTTAATTTTAATTTAAGTGGTCACTTGTAAAAATCTCAGCCTATGCGCTCATACCCCTTGGGGGGTGCGTGGTGGGTACGTTTCGTACCCACCACGTACCCCCCACGCCCCCCGAATGAATTTCCGCTCTCCTGGGCTCACATTTTTGTTTTTTTAAATCTGTTTGCGGATTTGAATTTAATTTTAATTTTAATTTAAGTGGTCACTTGTAAAAATCTCATCCTATGCGCTCATACCCCTTGGTGGGTACGTGGTGGGTACGTTTCGTACCCACCACGTACCCCCCACGCCCCCCGAATGAATTTCCGCTCTCCTGGGCTCACATTTTTGTTTTTTTAAATCTGTTTGCGGATTTGAATTTAATTTTAATTTTAATTTAAGTGGTCACTTGTAAAAATCTCAGCCTATGCGCTCATACCATTTGGTGGGTGCGTGGTGGGTACGTTTCGTACCCACCACGTACCCCCCACGCCCCCCGAATGAATTTCCGCTCTCCTGGGCTCACATTTTTGTTTTTTTAAATCTGTTTGCGGATTTGAATTTAATTTTAATTTTAATTTAAGTGGTCACTTGTAAAAATCTCAGCCTATGCGCTCATACCATTTGGTGGGTGCGTGGTGGGTACGTTTCGTACCCACCACGTACCCCCCACGCCCCCCGAATGAATTTCCGCTCTCCTGGGCTCACATTTTTGTTTTTTTAAATCTGTTTGCGGATTTGAATTTAATTTTAATTTTAATTTAAGTGGTCACTTGTAAAAATCTCAGCCTATGCGCTCATACCCCTTGGGGGGTGCGTGGTGGGTACGTTTCGTACCCACCACGTACCCCCCACGCCCCCCGAATGAATTTCCGCTCTCCTGGGCTCACATTTTTGTTTTTTTAAATCTGTTTGCGGATTTGAATTTAATTTTAATTTTAATTTAAGTGGTCACTTGTAAAAATCTCAGCCTATGCGCTCATACCCCTTGGGGGGTGCGTGGTGGGTACGTTTCGTACCCACCACGTACCCCCCACGCCCCCCGAATGAATTTCCGCTCTCCTGGGCTCACATTTTTGTTTTTTTAAATCTGTTTGCGGATTTGAATTTAATTTTAATTTTAATTTAAGTGGTCACTTGTAAAAATCTCATCCTATGCGCTCATACCCCTTGGTGGGTACGTGGTGGGTACGTTTCGTACCCACCACGTACCCCCCACGCCCCCCGAATGAATTTCCGCTCTCCTGGGCTCACATTTTTGTTTTTTTAAATCTGTTTGCGGATTTGAATTTAATTTTAATTTTAATTTAAGTGGTCACTTGTAAAAATCTCAGCCTATGCGCTCATACCATTTGGTGGGTGCGTGGTGGGTACGTTTCGTACCCACCACGTACCCCCCACGCCCCCCGAATGAATTTCCGCTCTCCTGGGCTCACATTTTTGTTTTTTTAAATCTGTTTGCGGATTTGAATTTAATTTTAATTTTAATTTAAGTGGTCACTTGTAAAAATCTCAGCCTATGCGCTCATACCATTTGGTGGGTGCGTGGTGGGTACGTTTCGTACCCACCACGTACCCCCCACGCCCCCCGAATGAATTTCCGCTCTCCTGGGCTCACATTTTTGTTTTTTTAAATCTGTTTGCGGATTTGAATTTAATTTTAATTTTAATTAAGTGGTCACTTGTAAAAATCTCATCCTATGCGCTCATACCCCTTGGGGGGTGCGTGGTGGGTACGTTTCGTACCCACCACGTACCCCCCACGCCCCCCGAATGAATTTCCGCTCTCCTGGGCTCACATTTTTGTTTTTTTAAATCTGTTTGCGGATTTGAATTTAATTTTAATTTTAATTTAAGTGGTCACTTGTAAAAATCTCATCCTATGCGCTCATACCCTTGGTGGGTACGTGGTGGGTACGTTTCGTACCCACCACGTACCCCCCCACGCCCCCCGAATGAATTTCCGCTCTCCTGGGCTCACATTTTTGT
>CATOSH010000006.1:0-118009 GCA_951812415.1 Beris morrisii | reverse complement strand
GATTTTTGCAAGTGACCACTTAAATTAAAGTTAAAATTTAATTCAAATCCTAAAACAGATTTAAAAAAAACAATTTGAGCCCAGGAGAGCGGAAGTTCATTGCGGGGGACGTGGTGGGTACGTGGTGGGTACGAAACGTACCCACCACGTACCCACCAATGGGTATGAGCACATAGGCCGAGATTTTTGCAAGTGACCACTTAAATTAAAGTTAAAATTTAATTCAAATCCTAAAACAGATTTAAAAAAAACAATTTGAGCCCAGGAGAGCGGAAGTTCATTCGGGGGACGTGGTGGGTACGTGGTGGGTACGAAACGTACCCACCACGTACCACCAATGGGTATGAGCACATAGGCCGAGGTTTTTGCAAGTGACCACTTAAATTAAAGTTAAAATTTAATTCAAATCCTAAAACAGATTTAAAAAAAACAATTTGAGCCCAGGAGAGCGGAAGTTCATTGCGGGGGACGTGGGGGGTACGTGGTGGGTACGAAACGTACCCACCACGTACCCACCAATGGGTATGAGCACATAGGCCGAGATTTTTGCAAGTGACCACTTAAATTAAAGTTAAAATTTAATTCAAATCCTAAAACAGATTTAAAAAAAACAATTTGAGCCCAGGAGAGCGGAAGTTCATTGCGGGGGACGTGGTGGGTACGTGGTGGGTACGAACGTACCCACCACGTACCCACCAATGGGTATGAGCACATAGGCCGAGATTTTTGCAAGTGACCACTTAAATTAAAGTTAAAATTTAATTCAAATCCTAAAACAGATTTAAAAAAAACAATTTGAGCCCAGGAGAGCGGAAGTTCATTCGGGGGACGTGGTGGGTACGTGGTGGGTACGAAACGTACCCACCACGTACCCACCAATGGGTATGAGCACATAGGCCGAGATTTTTGCAAGTGACCACTTAAATTAAAGTTAAAATTTAATTCAAATCCTAAAACAGATTTAAAAAAAACAATTTGAGCCCAGGAGAGCGGAAGTTCATTGCGGGGGACGTGGTGGGTACGTGGTGGGTACGAAACGTACCCACCACGTACCCACCAATGGGTATGAGCACATAGGCCGAGATTTTTGCAAGTGACCACTTAAATTAAAGTTAAAATTTAATTCAAATCCTAAAACAGATTTAAAAAAAACAATTTGAGCCCAGGAGAGCGGAAGTTCATTCGGGGGACGTGGTGGGTACGTGGTGGGTACGAAACGTACCCACCACGTACCCACCAATGGGTATGAGCACATAGGCCGAGGTTTTTGCAAGTGACCACTTAAATTAAAGTTAAAATTTAATTCAAATCCTAAAACAGATTTAAAAAAAACAATTTGAGCCCAGGAGAGCGGAAGTTCATTGCGGGGGACGTGGTGGGTACGTGGTGGGTACGAAACGTACCCACCACGTACCCACCAATGGGTATGAGCACATAGGCCGAGATTTTTGCAAGTGACCACTTAAATTAAAGTTAAAATTTAATTCAAATCCTAAAACAGATTTAAAAAAAACAATTTGAGCCCAGGAGAGCGGAAGTTCATTGCGGGGGACGTGGTGGGTACGTGGTGGGTACGAAACGTACCCACCACGTACCCACCAATGGGTATGAGCACATAGGCCGAGATTTTTGCAAGTGACCACTTAAATTAAAATTAAAATTTAATTCAAATCCTAAAACAGATTTAAAAAAAACAATTTGAGCCCAGGAGAGCGGAAGTTCATTCGGGGGACGTGGTGGGTACGTGGTGGGTACGAAACGTACCCACCACGTACCCACCAATGGGTATGAGCACATAGGCCGAGATTTTTGCAAGTGACCACTTAAATTAAAGTTAAAATTTAATTCAAATCCTAAAACAGATTTAAAAAAAACAATTTGAGCCCAGGAGAGCGGAAGTTCATTGCGGGGGACGTGGTGGGTACGTGGTGGGTACGAAACGTACCCACCACGTACCCACCAATGGGTATGAGCACATAGGCCGAGATTTTTGCAAGTGACCACTTAAATTAAAGTTAAAATTTAATTCAAATCCTAAAACAGATTTAAAAAAAACAATTTGAGCCCAGGAGAGCGGAAGTTCATTCGGGGGACGTGGTGGGTACGTGGTGGGTACGAAACGTACCCACCACGTACCCACCAATGGGTATGAGCACATAGGCCGAGGTTTTTGCAAGTGACCACTTAAATTAAAGTTAAAATTTAATTCAAATCCTAAAACAGATTTAAAAAAAACAATTTGAGCCCAGGAGAGCGGAAGTTCATTGCGGGGGACGTGGTGGGTACGTGGTGGGTACGAAACGTACCCACCACGTACCCACCAATGGGTATGAGCACATAGGCCGAGATTTTTGCAAGTGACCACTTAAATTAAAGTTAAAATTTAATTCAAATCCTAAAACAGATTTAAAAAAAACAATTTGAGCCCAGGAGAGCGGAAGTTCATTGCGGGGGACGTGGTGGGTACGTGGTGGGTACGAAACGTACCCACCACGTACCCACCAATGGGTATGAGCACATAGGCCGAGATTTTTGCAAGTGACCACTTAAATTAAAGTTAAAATTTAATTCAAATCCTAAAACAGATTTAAAAAAAACAATTTGAGCCCAGGAGAGCGGAAGTTCATTGCGGGGGACGTGGTGGGTACGTGGTGGGTACGAAACGTACCCACCACGTACCCACCAATGGGTATGAGCACATAGGCCGAGATTTTTGCAAGTGACCACTTAAATTAAAGTTAAAATTTAATTCAAATCCTAAAACAGATTTAAAAAAACAATTTGAGCCCAGGAGAGCGGAAGTTCATTGCGGGGGACGTGGTGGGTACGTGGTGGGTACGAAACGTACCCACCACGTACCCACCAATGGGTATGAGCACATAGGCCGAGGTTTTTGCAAGTGACCACTTAAATTAAAGTTAAAATTTAATTCAAATCCTAAAACAGATTTAAAAAAAACAATTTGAGCCCAGGAGAGCGGAAGTTCATTGCGGGGGACGTGGTGGGTACGTGGTGGGTACGAAACGTACCCACCACGTACCCACCAATGGGTATGAGCACATAGGCCGAGATTTTTGCAAGTGACCACTTAAATTAAAGTTAAAATTTAATTCAAATCCTAAAACAGATTTAAAAAAAACAATTTGAGCCCAGGAGAGCGGAAGTTCATTCGGGGGACGTGGTGGGTACGTGGTGGGTACGAAACGTACCCACCACGTACCCACCAATGGGTATGAGCACATAGGCCGAGGTTTTTGCAAGTGACCACTTAAATTAAAGTTAAAATTTAATTCAAATCCTAAAACAGATTTAAAAAAAACAATTTGAGCCCAGGAGAGCGGAAGTTCATTCGGGGGACGTGGTGGGTACGTGGTGGGTACGAAACGTACCCACCACGTACCCACCAATGGGTATGAGCACATAGGCCGAGATTTTTGCAAGTGACCACTTAAATTAAAGTTAAAATTTAATTCAAATCCTAAAACAGATTTAAAAAAAACAATTTGAGCCCAGGAGAGCGGAAGTTCATTGCGGGGGACGTGGTGGGTACGTGGTGGGTACGAAACGTACCCACCACGTACCCACCAATGGGTATGAGCACATAGGCCGAGATTTTTGCAAGTGACCACTTAAATTAAAGTTAAAATTTAATTCAAATCCTAAAACAGATTTAAAAAAAACAATTTGAGCCCAGGAGAGCGGAAGTTCATTGCGGGGGACGTGGTGGGTACGTGGTGGGTACGAAACGTACCCACCACGTACCCACCAATGGGTATGAGCACATAGGCCGAGATTTTTGCAAGTGACCACTTAAATTAAAGTTAAAATTTAATTCAAATCCTAAAACAGATTTAAAAAAAACAATTTGAGCCCAGGAGAGCGGAAGTTCATTCGGGGGACGTGGTGGGTACGTGGTGGGTACGAAACGTACCCACCACGTACCCACCAATGGGTATGAGCACATAGGCCGAGATTTTTGCAAGTGACCACTTAAATTAAAGTTAAAATTTAATTCAAATCCTAAAACAGATTTAAAAAAAACAATTTGAGCCCAGGAGAGCGGAAGTTCATTGCGGGGGACGTGGTGGGTACGTGGTGGGTACGAAACGTACCCACCACGTACCCACCAATGGGTATGAGCACATAGGCCGAGGTTTTTGCAAGTGACCACTTAAATTAAAGTTAAAATTTAATTCAAATCCTAAAACAGATTTAAAAAAAACAATTTGAGCCCAGGAGAGCGGAAGTTCATTCGGGGGACGTGGTGGGTACGTGGTGGGTACGAAACGTACCCACCACGTACCCACCAATGGGTATGAGCACATAGGCCGAGATTTTTGCAAGTGACCACTTAAATTAAAGTTAAAATTTAATTCAAATCCTAAAACAGATTTAAAAAAAACAATTTGAGCCCAGGAGAGCGGAAGTTCATTGCGGGGGACGTGGTGGGTACGTGGTGGGTACGAAACGTACCCACCACGTACCCACCAATGGGTATGAGCACATAGGCCGAGATTTTTGCAAGTGACCACTTAAATTAAAGTTAAAATTTAATTCAAATCCTAAAACAGATTTAAAAAAAACAATTTGAGCCCAGGAGAGCGGAAGTTCATTCGGGGGACGTGGTGGGTACGTGGTGGGTACGAAACGTACCCACCACGTACCCACCAATGGGTATGAGCACATAGGCCGAGGTTTTTGCAAGTGACCACTTAAATTAAAGTTAAAATTTAATTCAAATCCTAAAACAGATTTAAAAAAAACAATTTGAGCCCAGGAGAGCGGAAGTTCATTGCGGGGGACGTGGTGGGTACGTGGTGGGTACGAAACGTACCCACCACGTACCCACCAATGGGTATGAGCACATAGGCCGAGATTTTTGCAAGTGACCACTTAAATTAAAGTTAAAATTTAATTCAAATCCTAAAACAGATTTAAAAAAAACAATTTGAGCCCAGGAGAGCGGAAGTTCATTCGGGGGACGTGGTGGGTACGTGGTGGGTACGAAACGTACCCACCACGTACCCACCAATGGGTATGAGCACATAGGCCGAGGTTTTTGCAAGTGACCACTTAAATTAAAGTTAAAATTTAATTCAAATCCTAAAACAGATTTAAAAAAAACAATTTGAGCCCAGGAGAGCGGAAGTTCATTGCGGGGGACGTGGGGGGTACGTGGTGGGTACGAAACGTACCCACCACGTACCCACCAATGGGTATGAGCACATAGGCCGAGATTTTTGCAAGTGACCACTTAAATTAAAGTTAAAATTTAATTCAAATCCTAAAACAGATTTAAAAAAAACAATTTGAGCCCAGGAGAGCGGAAGTTCATTGCGGGGGACGTGGTGGGTACGTGGCGGGTACGAAACGTACCCACCACGTACCCACCAATGGGTATGAGCACATAGGCCGAGGTTTTTGCAAGTGACCACTTAAATTAAAGTTAAAATTTAATTCAAATCCTAAAACAGATTTAAAAAAAACAATTTGAGCCCAGGAGAGCGGAAGTTCATTGCGGGGGACGTGGTGGGTACGTGGTGGGTACGTGGTGGGTACGAAACGTACCCACCACGTACCCACCAATGGGTATGAGCACATAGGCCGGGATTTTTGCAAGTGACCACTTAAATTAAAGTTAAAATTTAATTCAAATCCTAAAACAGATTTAAAAAAAACAATTTGAGCCCAGGAGAGCGGAAGTTCATTGCGGGGGACGTGGTGGGTACGTGGTGGGTACGAAACGTACCCACCACGTACCCACCAATGGGTATGAGCACATAGGCCGAGATTTTTGCAAGTGACCACTTAAATTAAAGTTAAAATTTAATTCAAATCCTAAAACAGATTTAAAAAAAACAATTTGAGCCCAGGAGAGCGGAAGTTCATTGCGGGGGACGTGGTGGGTACGTGGTGGGTACAAAACGTACCCAC
Source organism: Beris morrisii (assembly GCA_951812415.1). NCBI lineage: Eukaryota > Metazoa > Arthropoda > Insecta > Diptera > Stratiomyidae > Beris > Beris morrisii. The sequence continues at coordinate 112,075 of CATOSH010000006.1, read as the reverse complement.
CACGTACCCACCAATGGGTATGAGCACATAGGCCGAGATTTTTGCAAGTGACCACTTAAATTAAAGTTAAAATTTAATTCAAATCCTAAAACAGATTTAAAAAAAACAATTTGAGCCCAGGAGAGCGGAAGTTCATTGCGGGGGACGTGGTGGGTACGTGGTGGGTACGAAACGTACCCACCACGTACCCACCAATGGGTATGAGCACATAGGCCGAGATTTTTGCAAGTGACCACTTAAATTAAAGTTAAAATTTAATTCAAATCCTAAAACAGATTTAAAAAAAACAATTTGAGCCCAGGAGAGCGGAAGTTCATTCGGGGGACGTGGTGGGTACGTGGTGGGTACGAAACGTACCCACCACGTACCCACCAATGGGTATGAGCACATAGGCCGAGGTTTTTGCAAGTGACCACTTAAATTAAAGTTAAAATTTAATTCAAATCCTAAAACAGATTTAAAAAAAACAATTTGAGCCCAGGAGAGCGGAAGTTCATTGCGGGGGACGTGGTGGGTACGTGGTGGGTACGAAACGTACCCACCACGTACCCACCAATGGGTATGAGCACATAGGCCGAGGTTTTTGCAAGTGACCACTTAAATTAAAGTTAAAATTTAATTCAAATCCTAAAACAGATTTAAAAAAAACAATTTGAGCCCAGGAGAGCGGAAGTTCATTGCGGGGGACGTGGTGGGTACGTGGTGGGTACGAAACGTACCCACCACGTACCCACCAATGGGTATGAGCACATAGGCCGAGATTTTTGCAAGTGACCACTTAAATTAAAGTTAAAATTTAATTCAAATCCTAAAACAGATTTAAAAAAAACAATTTGAGCCCAGGAGAGCGGAAGTTCATTCGGGGGACGTGGTGGGTACGTGGTGGGTACGAAACGTACCCACCACGTACCCACCAATGGGTATGAGCACATAGGCCGAGGTTTTTGCAAGTGACCACTTAAATTAAAGTTAAAATTTAATTCAAATCCTAAAACAGATTTAAAAAAAACAATTTGAGCCCAGGAGAGCGGAAGTTCATTCGGGGGACGTGGTGGGTACGTGGTGGGTACGAAACGTACCCACCACGTACCCACCAATGGGTATGAGCACATAGGCCGAGATTTTTGCAAGTGACCACTTAAATTAAAGTTAAAATTTAATTCAAATCCTAAAACAGATTTAAAAAAAACAATTTGAGCCCAGGAGAGCGGAAGTTCATTGCGGGGGACGTGGTGGGTACGTGGTGGGTACGAAACGTACCCACCACGTACCCACCAATGGGTATGAGCACATAGGCCGAGGTTTTTGCAAGTGACCACTTAAATTAAAGTTAAAATTTAATTCAAATCCTAAAACAGATTTAAAAAAAACAATTTGAGCCCAGGAGAGCGGAAGTTCATTGCGGGGGACGTGGTGGGTACGTGGTGGGTACGAAACGTACCCACCACGTACCCACCAATGGGTATGAGCACATAGGCCGAGATTTTTGCAAGTGACCACTTAAATTAAAGTTAAAATTTAATTCAAATCCTAAAACAGATTTAAAAAAAACAATTTGAGCCCAGGAGAGCGGAAGTTCATTGAGGGGGACGTGGTGGGTACGTGGTGGGTACGAAACGTACCCACCACGTACCCACCAATGGGTATGAGCACATAGGCCGAGGTTTTTGCAAGTGACCACTTAAATTAAAGTTAAAATTTAATTCAAATCCTAAAACAGATTTAAAAAAAACAATTTGAGCCCAGGAGAGCGGAAGTTCATTGCGGGGGACGTGGTGGGTACGTGGTGGGTACGAAACGTACCCACCACGTACCCGCCAATGGGTATGAGCACATAGGCCGAGATTTTTGCAAGTGACCACTTAAATTAAAGTTAAAATTTAATTCAAATCCTAAAACAGATTTAAAAAAAACAATTTGAGCCCAGGAGAGCGGAAGTTCATTGCGGGGGACGTGGTGGGTACGTGGTGGGTGCGAAACGTACCCACCACGTACCCACCAATGGGTATGAGCACATAGGCCGAGATTTTTGCAAGTGACCACTTAAATTAAAGTTAAAATTTAATTCAAATCCTAAAACAGATTTAAAAAAAACAATTTGAGCCCAGGAGAGCGGAAGTTCATTCGGGGGACGTGGTGGGTACGAAATGTACCCACCACGTACCCACCAATGGGTATGAGCACATAGGCCGAGGTTTTTGCAAGTGACCACTTAAATTAAAGTTAAAATTTAATTCAAATCCTAAAACAGATTTAAAAAAAACAATTTGAGCCCAGGAGAGCGGAAGTTCATTCGGGGGACGTGGTGGGTACGTGGTGGGTACGAAACGTACCCACCACGTACCCACCAATGGGTATGAGCACATAGGCCGAGATTTTTGCAAGTGACCACTTAAATTAAAGTTAAAATTTAATTCAAATCCTAAAACAGATTTAAAAAAAACAATTTGAGCCCAGGAGAGCGGAAGTTCATTGCGGGGGACGTGGTGGGTACGTGGTGGGTACGAAACGTACCCACCACGTACCCACCAATGGGTATGAGCACATAGGCCGAGATTTTTGCAAGTGACCACTTAAATTAAAGTTAAAATTTAATTCAAATCCTAAAACAGATTTAAAAAAAACAATTTGAGCCCAGGAGAGCGGAAGTTCATTGCGGGGGACGTGGTGGGTACGTGGTGGGTACGAAACGTACCCACCACGTACCCACCAATGGGTATGTTCGTAGTAATTGTTCTTAATGATTATTACAGACGAACGTTTCTTATGTAATTTGATTTTAATTTAACAAACTTTTATACATGCAATTCTTAGTCCATATTAACAACTTTTTAAAGTAACTGTAAATTATCAACAATCGTTAATTTAATGAATTTAGTCGCTGGTTAAAATTGCTTCCTACTCGTATCAACGTAAATTATCACTAATTAATTTTTTCTAAAATGACATATTTTTTAATAATTTTTTCTCATCGAATAGTTGATTTTTGTGAATTGTGTAGAGTGTTTTCTACCTGTGTTGCCCACAAGTAGCCGACACCCCACACACCCCCTTCCTAGAGAAGGGTTAATGATCCTTCTCGATATCGTTTCGACGTGAACCCGACTGTGACCTGGTTCGCATTACGTGTGCTGGTGTTGAACTCTGCGTGAAATTTACGCGTTTGGGTAATTTCGCGGGGCCTTGAGACGGATAAGTAAGAGAATCGAAAGAGGGTTTCAGACGGTCGATTGAAACGTTCTTCTCTTTGCCATTTAAAGCCAGTGTGAAGAACTTTTCGTGTCGTTTTAGTACCTTGAACGGACCTTCGTAAGGCGGTTGAAGAGATTTCCTCACTTGGTCCTGGCGTACAAACACATGAACACAGTCTTTAAGTGAGTTAAAGACAAATGTGCTCGTAGATGTGTGTGAAGTAGGTGATTGTGGTTTCACCGAACGCATGACCTCCCGCAGCCTTTGCACATAGTCACTAGGTGATATTGTGTAAGTGGTGTTTGTGTCCGAATGTATGAGCTCGTACGGCAAACGAAGATTTTGGCCATAAACCAGTTCAGCTGGAGTGGCATCAGCGTCTCCTCTGATGATGGAGCGAAGCCCGAGAAGGATGAATGGTAGTTCGCGAGTCCATCCTTCTGATGCTTTGCAGATCAAAGAGTCTTTGAGTACCCGATGCCATCGTTCTAGCATACCATTTGCTTTGGGGTTGTAAGCAGTCGTTCTGCTTCGTTTGAACCCCAAAACCCTGCCCAACTCTGCGAACAGTTGAGCTTCGAATTGCGCTCCTTGGTCAGTCACAATTGTGAGTGGAGTTCCGTATCGCGGAATGTATTCCCTGACCAGCGAGGTAGCAACAGTAGATGCACGAATGTCCGCAATTGGATATGCTTCCGGCCATCTACTAAATCGATCGATGACAGTAAGACAGTAACTGAAGCCTTCCGAAGTTGGAAGTGGTCCAACCAAGTCGATGTGAATGTTGGTGAACTTTGCAGTTACTGGCTCGAAGAAGCCGAGAGGACTCTTCACATGTCGCGAGATTTTGGATTTTCCACATGCTATGCATTGTCTGCACCAAGTGTGGGAATCTTTATTAATTGATGGCCAGACGAACTTTCCAGCCAAAAGCCTAGTTGTTGCTTTGGCACCTGGATGAGCCGTACCATGTACCACATCGAAAATCTTCTTGCGCAACGTCGCAGGTATGTAAGGTCGCAAAGTCTTTTGCGATGCGTCACACCATAGTTGCTGGGAGGAATTTTCAATGTTAATTGGTAACATTTTCAGACTCGTTGAATTTTTGACGGAAGTTAACTCCTCATCAATCAATTGCGCATCCGCTATCTGAGCATAATCCACCGTCGATGGGATTATGAGCTCGTTGATGCGGGACAATGCGTCAGCGACAACGTTATCCACACCAGATATGTGACGTATATCCGTCGTGAATTGACCGATGAGATCCAGATGCCTAAGTTGGCGTGGAGACGCCTTTTCCGAGTTTTGCTTGAAAGCGAAGATAAGTGGTTTGTGATCAGTGAATAGCGTGAAAATTCTGCCTTCCAGCATGAACTTGAAGTGCTTTATGGCAACGTAAGCTGCCAAAAGCTCGCGATCATATGCACTATATTTCCGCTGTGCCGCAGAAAGTTTTTTCGAGAAAAATGCCAAAGGCTGCGAGGCATTCGATACTTTCTGCTGTAACACAGCCCCGATGGCTGTGTCCGAAGCATCGACCACAAGCGAAAGTGCTGCCGAGGAAGATGGATAAGCAAGGGTCGCAGCTTGCGCTAATTGCTTTTTACAGCAATCGAAGGCTTCCAAAGACTCAGGGCTCCATTGAAGTTCCGACTTATCGCGTTTCTTTTTACTACCTTCCGTGAACTTATCTAAAATAGATTGAGACGAGGCAGCGTGAGGTATGAACCTTCGATAGAAGTTCATCATACCAAGAAAACGCCTCATCTCGTGAACGGTAGTTGGTTGCGGATAGGAGACTATGGCTTCGACTTTTGAAGCAATTGGACGAATTCCATTTGCGTCGATGGTGTGTCCCAAGAAATCTACCTGAGTTTTTACGAAATGGCATTTCGCGAAGTTTATCACCAAACCGTGCATTTCAAGTCTCTGAAAAAGTGTTTCGAGATGAACGAAATGCTCTTCCTCTGACTTTGAGGTGATCAAGATGTCGTCAATGTAGACGAAACAAAAATCTAGATCCCTCAAAGTAGAAAAAATAAACCTTTGAAAGGTTTGTGCAGCATTGCGCAAACCGAACGTCATTTGCACGAACTCATATAAACCGAAAGGTGTCGTGATCGCCGTCTTTGGAACGTCATCCTCGTTCAGAGGTATCTGATGATACGCACGTTCCAAATCGACTGTGGAGAAAACTGAACAGCCATGAAGTTGCTGGGCGAAATCCTGAATGTGCGGTATCGGATATTTATCCGGGACTGTTTGAGCGTTAAGTGCCCGGTAGTCACCGCAAGGTCTCCAACTTCCATCCTTTTTACGGGCCATGTGAAGTGGAGAGGCCCATGGACTGTCGGATGGTCTGCAAATGCCACGATCAACCATTTTACCAAACTCAGCCTTCGCAATCGCAAAGCGAGTGGGTGAGAGACGTCGCGGTTTCGAGAAGGTTGGTCGCCCTTCTGTGACGATAAAATGGCGGACCGTGTGCATTTTCGACGTGTTTTCTTTGGTGGCGTGTAAAATGTTTTTATGATTGTTAAGCAGTGCTGTAACCCGAGGGTTCTCGTGCTTGGCCGCTAGGACAGATAATTCTGTGGAAGGTCCCTTCAAAACCTGACCGATGGCTGAACTGACGTTGTTAAGCGGATCGATCAGACAGCGTTGTCTGAGATCGACAACCAAACCAAAATGTCGTAGGAAGTCAGCTCCGAGTATTGGTCGATCAACGTCAGCGACGATAAAGTTCCACTCAAAATTCCGTCGAAGTTTGAGTGAAACTTTAAGTGTCTTAAGACCATATGTCGAGATCTTGGTGCAGTTCGCTGCAGCCAGAACCAAGTTTGGATTCGCGGCGCGGCGGTCGTCACCGTGTTTGGGAACAACCGAAATGTCTGCACCGGTATCAACAAGAAATCGTAGGCCAGATGTTGTGTCCAAAATAATTAGGCGACTAGAGTTTGGACAAGTGCTAGAAGTCGCCATCTCCAACACCTGATTTAGTTTTTTGCGTGCGAAAACTTGCACGGCTTGCGACATTTCTTTGCTTTGTCCCCAAAACGTTCATGGTAGAAGCAATAACCATTTGTCGAATGTGATGTGCTTTTGGATCGGCCGCGTGACTTGCTTCTACCATTGTGCTGTGAGCCGGACTGTCGTTCGAAGTTTCGACTCTGTCTTGTGTTTTGAGCGAGCTCACTGACAGTGCTCACTAATGCAGCAATTTGCCTTTGAAGTGATTCGAAACCAAATTGCTGCATGTTTGTCGATGTGGTGGCAGACGTACTAGATATTTGGGAGTGAGCCGTCGCGACTGCAATCTTGTCAGCAATCTCGCTCAACTCATCGAGGGGGCCCGTGGACACCGTTAGAATCGCTTGAGTCTGCGAGGGAAGACGTTGTAGCCAGAACTTTTTTAAAATATGGTTCGAAAAATTGCTACCAGCGAGCGAACGCATCTGGCCGAGCAACTGAGACGGTTTTAAATCGCCCAAGTCCAAGCCACTGACCAAACGCTTCAATTTGGCGTCCTCGGACTCCCCAAATCTCTTAATCATCGAATCCTTAAAGTAGCTGTATGGAGTTTGTGGAGGAATGTTTTCGATGATGTCCATCGCTTGTTCACATTCCGCCGTACTCAACATACTTAACGCGTGATTGAACTTGGTTAATTCCGCGACTATGGACGCAGCCGCAAACTGTGCATCCATAATGCGGAACCATGCGGCAGGGTTCGAGGTCCAAAAGGGCAACTTCTGGATCGCGACCGCAGCCAGTCGCGGAAGGGAATTAGCTGACGTACCGATATCGAGTTGAACTGTCGCATCTCCATTGGCCCGTGCCAACGGATTAATTCTGTCTTCGTTTGACATTTAAATGTATTTGAAAAAAAATTACTAAAAGAGAAGCAGAAATCACCGAAAAAGGAAATTAAACCAAAAAGCAATATCGCGTATCTCAGGAAATTTTCGACGACACTATTCAGAAAATTTTACAAAAATAATTAATGGTATACTTTATCTTATTATTCCTTAATTAATTAACGTTGATGTTGATATTGATGCTGTTTGTTGCTGATGATGATGTGGAATTGTAGAAAATCTTGAAATCTTTGTTAATCTTGATCTGTTGAGGAATTATAGATAATCTTGATATCTTTGTTAATCTTGATCTGTTGTGCACATCATTTTCGTTGTTGCATCTGCTATTTCTTCTGCGTTGCGGCAATACCGTTATGTTAATGCAATGTAATTTCCGTTGTTGTAACTGCTGTTTCTTCTGCGTTGCGGCAATACCGTTATCTTAATGCTGATGAAATTCTATAAATATGCGCTGCGTATTTTTGTTGTTGGGGTCACCAATTGTTCGTAGTAATTGTTCTTAATGATTATTACAGACGAACGTTTCTTATGTAATTTGATTTTAATTTAACAAACTTTTATACATGCAATTCTTAGTCCATATTAACAACTTTTTAAAGTAACTGTAAATTATCAACAATCGTTAATTTAATGAATTTAGTCGCTGGTTAAAATTGCTTCCTACTCGTATCAACGTAAATTATCACTAATTAATTTTTTCTAAAATGACATATTTTTTAATAATTTTTTCTCATCGAATAGTTGATTTTTGTGAATTGTGTAGAGTGTTTTCTACCTGTGTTGCCCACAAGTAGCCGACACCCCACAGGTATGAGCACATAGGCCGAGGTTTTTGCAAGTGACCACTTAAATTAAAGTTAAAATTTAATTCAAATCCTAAAACAGATTTAAAAAAAACAATTTGAGCCCAGGAGAGCGGAAGTTCATTGCGGGGGACGTGGTGGGTACGTGGTGGGTACGTGGTGGGTACGAAACGTACCCACCACGTACCCACCAATGGGTATGAGCACATAGGCCGAGGTTTTTGCAAGTGACCACTTAAATTAAAGTTAAAATTTAATTCAAATCCTAAAACAGATTTAAAAAAAACAATTTGAGCCCAGGAGAGCGGAAGTTCATTGCGGGGGACGTGGTGGGTACGTGGTGGGTACGAAACGTACCCACCAATGGGTATGAGCACATAGGCCGAGATTTTTGCAAGTGACCACTTAAATTAAAGTTAAAATTTAATTCAAATCCTAAAACAGATTTAAAAAAAACAATTTGAGCCCAGGAGAGCGGAAGTTCATTGCGGGGGACGTGGTGGGTACGTGGTGGGTACGAAACGTACCCACCACGTACCCGCCAATGGGTATGAGCACATAGGCCGAGATTTTTGCAAGTGACCACTTAAATTAAAGTTAAAATTTAATTCAAATCCTAAAACAGATTTAAAAAAAAAAATTTGAGCCCAGGAGAGCGGAAGTTCATTGCGGGGGACGTGGTGGGTACGTGGTGGGTACGAAACGTACCCACCACGTACCCACCAATGGGTATGAGCACATAGGCCGAGATTTTTGCAAGTGACCACTTAAATTAAAGTTAAAATTTAATTCAAATCCTAAAACAGATTTAAAAAAAACAATTTGAGCCCAGGAGAGCGGAAGTTCATTGCGGGGGACGTGGTGGGTACGTGGTGGGTACGAAACGTACCCACCACGTACCCACCAATGGGTATGAGCACATAGGCCGAGATTTTTGCAAGTGACCACTTAAATTAAAGTTAAAATTTAATTCAAATCCTAAAACAGATTTAAAAAAAACAATTTGAGCCCAGGAGAGCGGAAGTTCATTCGGGGGACGTGGTGGGTATGAGCACATAGGCCGAGGTTTTTGCAAGTGACCACTTAAATTAAAGTTAAAATTTAATTCAAATCCTAAAACAGATTTAAAAAAAACAATTTGAGCCCAGGAGAGCGGAAGTTCATTGCGGGGGACGTGGTGGGTACGTGGTGGGTACGAAACGTACCCACCACGTACCCACCAATGGGTATGAGCACATAGGCCGAGATTTTTGCAAGTGACCACTTAAATTAAAGTTAAAATTTAATTCAAATCCTAAAACAGATTTAAAAAAAACAATTTGAGCCCAGGAGAGCGGAAGTTCATTCGGGGGACGTGGTGGGTACGTGGTGGGTACGAAACGTACCCACCACGTACCCACCAATGGGTATGAGCACATAGGCCGAGGTTTTTGCAAGTGACCACTTAAATTAAAGTTAAAATTTAATTCAAATCCTAAAACAGATTTAAAAAAAACAATTTGAGCCCAGGAGAGCGGAAGTTCATTGCGGGGGACGTGGTGGGTACGTGGTGGGTACGAAACGTACCCACCACGTACCCACCAATGGGTATGAGCACATAGGCCGAGATTTTTGCAAGTGACCACTTAAATTAAAGTTAAAATTTAATTCAAATCCTAAAACAGATTTAAAAAAAACAATTTGAGCCCAGGAGAGCGGAAGTTCATTCGGGGGACGTGGTGGGTACGTGGTGGGTACGAAACGTACCCACCACGTACCCACCAATGGGTATGAGCACATAGGCCGAGGTTTTTGCAAGTGACCACTTAAATTAAAGTTAAAATTTAATTCAAATCCTAAAACAGATTTAAAAAAAACAATTTGAGCCCAGGAGAGCGGAAGTTCATTGCGGGGGACGTGGTGGGTACGTGGTGGGTACGAAACGTACCCACCACGTACCCACCAATGGGTATGAGCACATAGGCCGAGATTTTTGCAAGTGACCACTTAAATTAAAGTTAAAATTTAATTCAAATCCTAAAACAGATTTAAAAAAAACAATTTGAGCCCAGGAGAGCGGAAGTTCATTCGAAGGACGTGGTGGGTACGTGGTGGGTACGAAACGTACCCACCACGTACCCACCAATGGGTATGAGCACATAGGCCGAGGTTTTTGCAAGTGACCACTTAAATTAAAGTTAAAATTTAATTCAAATCCTAAAACAGATTTAAAAAAAACAATTTGAGCCCAGGAGAGCGGAAGTTCATTGCGGGGGACGTGGTGGGTACGTGGTGGGTACGAAACGTACCCACCACGTACCCACCAATGGGTATGAGCACATAGGCCGAGATTTTTGCAAGTGACCACTTAAATTAAAGTTAAAATTTAATTCAAATCCTAAAACAGATTTAAAAAAAACAATTTGAGCCCAGGAGAACGGAAGTTCATTCGGGGGACGTGGTGGGTACGAAACGTACCCACCACGTACCCACCAATGGGTATGAGCACATAGGCCAAGGTTTTTGCAAGTGACCACTTAAATTAAAGTTAAAATTTAATTCAAATCCTAAAACAGATTTAAAAAAAACAATTTGAGCCCAGGAGAGCGGAAGTTCATTGCGGGGGACGTGGTGGGTACGTGGTGGGTACGAAACGTACCCACCACGTACCCACCAATGGGTATGAGCACATAGGCCGAGATTTTTGCAAGTGACCACTTAAATTAAAGTTAAAATTTAATTCAAATCCTAAAACAGATTTAAAAAAAACAATTTGAGCCCAGGAGAGCGGAAGTTCATTCGGGGGACGTGGTGGGTACGTGGTGGGTACGAAACGTACCCACCACGTACCCACCAATGGGTATGAGCACATAGGCCGAGATTTTTGCAAGTGACCACTTAAATTAAAGTTAAAATTTAATTCAAATCCTAAAACAGATTTAAAAAAAACAATTTGAGCCCAGGAGAGCGGAAGTTCATTGCGGGGGACGTGGTGGGTACGTGGTGGGTACGAAACGTACCCACCACGTACCCACCAATGGGTATGAGCACATAGGCCGAGATTTTTGCAAGTGGCCACTTAAATTAAAGTTAAAATTTAATTCAAATCCTAAAACAGATTTAAAAAAAACAATTTGAGCCCAGGAGAGCGGAAGTTCATTCGGGGGACGTGGTGGGTACGTGGTGGGTACGAAACGTACCCACCACGTACCCACCAATGGGTATGAGCACATAGGCCGAGATTTTTGCAAGTGACCACTTAAATTAAAGTTAAAATTTAATTCAAATCCTAAAACAGATTTAAAAAAAACAATTTGAGCCCAGGAGAACGGAAGTTCATTCGGGGGACGTGGTGGGTACATGGTGGGTACGAAACGTACCCACCACGTACCCACCAATGGGTATGAGCACATAGGCCGAGATTTTTGCAAGTGACCACTTAAATTAAAGTTAAAATTTAATTCAAATCCTAAAACAGATTTAAAAAAAACAATTTGAGCCCAGGAGAGCGGAAGTTCATTGCGGGGGACGTGGTGGGTACGTGGTGGGTACGAAACGTACCCACCACGTACCCACCAATGGGTATGAGCACATAGGCCGAGATTTTTGCAAGTGACCACTTAAATTAAAGTTAAAATTTAATTCAAATCCTAAAACAGATTTAAAAAAAACAATTTGAGCCCAGGAGAGCGGAAGTTCATTCGGGGGACGTGGTGGGTACGTGGTGGGTACGAAACGTACCCACCACGTACCCACCAATGGGTATGAGCACATAGGCCGAGGTTTTTGCAAGTGACCACTTAAATTAAAGTTAAAATTTAATTCAAATCCTAAAACAGATTTAAAAAAAACAATTTGAGCCCAGGAGAGCGGAAGTTCATTGCGGGGGACGTGGTGGGTACGTGGTGGGTACGTGGTGGGTACGAAACGTACCCACCACGTACCCACCAATGGGTATGAGCACATAGGCCGAGGTTTTTGCAAGTGACCACTTAAATTAAAGTTAAAATTTAATTCAAATCCTAAAACAGATTTAAAAAAAACAATTTGAGCCCAGGAGAGCGGAAGTTCATTGCGGGGGACGTGGTGGGTACGTGGTGGGTACGAAACGTACCCACCACGTACCCACCAATGGGTATGAGCACATAGGCCGAGATTTTTGCAAGTGACCACTTAAATTAAAGTTAAAATTTAATTCAAATCCTAAAACAGATTTAAAAAAAACAATTTGAGCCCAGGAGAGCGGAAGTTCATTCGGGGGACGTGGTGGGTACGTGGTGGGTACGAAACGTACCCACCACGTACCCACCAATGGGTATGAGCACATAGGCCGAGGTTTTTGCAAGTGACCACTTAAATTAAAGTTAAAATTTAATTCAAATCCTAAAACAGATTTAAAAAAAACAATTTGAGCCCAGGAGAGCGGAAGTTCATTGCGGGGGACGTGGTGGGTACGTGGTGGGTACGAAACGTACCCACCACGTACCCACCAATGGGTATGAGCACATAGGCCGAGATTTTTGCAAGTGACCACTTAAATTAAAGTTAAAATTTAATTCAAATCCTAAAACAGATTTAAAAAAAACAATTTGAGCCCAGGAGAGCGGAAGTTCATTCGGGGGACGTGGTGGGTACGTGGTGGGTACGAAACGTACCCACCACGTACCCACCAATGGGTATGAGCACATAGGCCGAGGTTTTTGAAAGTGACCACTTAAATTAAAGTTAAAATTTAATTCAAATCCTAAAACAGATTTAAAAAAAACAATTTGAGCCCAGGAGAGCGGAAGTTCATTGCGGGGGACGTGGTGGGTACGTGGTGGGTACGAAACGTACCCACCACGTACCCACCAATGGGTATGAGCACATAGGCCGAGATTTTTGCAAGTGACCACTTAAATTAAAGTTAAAATTTAATTCAAATCCTAAAACAGATTTAAAAAAAACAATTTGAGCCCAGGAGAGCGGAAGTTCATTCGAAGGACGTGGTGGGTACGTGGTGGGTACGAAACGTACCCACCACGTACCCACCAATGGGTATGAGCACATAGGCCGAGGTTTTTGCAAGTGACCACTTAAATTAAAGTTAAAATTTAATTCAAATCCTAAAACAGATTTAAAAAAAACAATTTGAGCCCAGGAGAGCGGAAGTTCATTGCGGGGGACGTGGTGGGTACGTGGTGGGTACGAAACGTACCCACCACGTACCCACTAATGGGTATGAGCACATAGGCCGAGATTTTTGCAAGTGACCACTTAAATTAAAGTTAAAATTTAATTCAAATCCTAAAACAGATTTAAAAAAAACAATTTGAGCCCAGGAGAACGGAAGTTCATTCGGGGGACGTGGTGGGTACGTGGTGGGTACGAAACGTACCCACCACATACCCACCAATGGGTATGAGCACATAGGCCAAGGTTTTTGCAAGTGACCACTTAAATTAAAGTTAAAATTTAATTCAAATCCTAAAACAGATTTAAAAAAAACAATTTGAGCCCAGGAGAGCGGAAGTTCATTGCGGGGGACGTGGTGGGTACGTGGTGGGTACGAAACGTACCCACCACGTACCCACCAATGGGTATGAGCACATAGGCCGAGATTTTTGCAAGTGACCACTTAAATTAAAGTTAAAATTTAATTCAAATCCTAAAACAGATTTAAAAAAAACAATTTGAGCCCAGGAGAGCGGAAGTTCATTCGGGGGACGTGGTGGGTACGTGGTGGGTACGAAACGTACCCACCACGTACCCACCAATGGGTATGAGCACATAGGCCGAGATTTTTGCAAGTGACCACTTAAATTAAAGTTAAAATTTAATTCAAATCCTAAAACAGATTTAAAAAAAACAATTTGAGCCCAGGAGAGCGGAAGTTCATTGCGGGGGACGTGGTGGGTACGTGGTGGGTACGAAACGTACCCACCACGTACCCACCAATGGGTATGAGCACATAGGCCGAGGTTTTTGCAAGTGACCACTTAAATTAAAGTTAAAATTTAATTCAAATCCTAAAACAGATTTAAAAAAAACAATTTGAGCCCAGGAGAGCGGAAGTTCATTGCGGGGGACGTGGTGGGTACGTGGTGGGTACGAAACGTACCCACCACGTACCCACCAATGGGTATGAGCACATAGGCCGAGATTTTTGCAAGTGACCACTTAAATTAAAGTTAAAATGTAATTCAAATCCTAAAACAGATTTAAAAAAAACAATTTGAGCCCAGGAGAGCGGAAGTTCATTGCGGGGGACGTGGTGGGTACGTGGTGGGTACGAAACGTACCCACCACGTACCCACCAATGGGTATGAGCACATAGGCCGAGGTTTTTGCAAGTGGCCACTTAAATTAAAGTTAAAATTTAATTCAAATCCTAAAACAGATTTAAAAAAAACAATTTGAACCCAGGAGAGCGGAAGTTCATTCGGGGGACGTGGTGGGTACGTGGTGGGTACGAAATGTACCCACCACGTACCCACCAATGGGTATGAGCACATAGGCCGAGGTTTTTGCAAGTGACCACTTAAATTAAAGTTAAAATTTAATTCAAATCCTAAAACAGATTTAAAAAAAACAATTTGAGCCCAGGAGAGCGGAAGTTCATTCGGGGGACGTGGTGGGTACGTGGTGGGTACGAAACGTACCCACCACGTACCCACCAATGGGTATGAGCACATAGGCCGAGATTTTTGCAAGTGACCACTTAAATTAAAGTTAAAATTTAATTCAAATCCTAAAACAGATTTAAAAAAAACAATTTGAGCCCAGGAGAGCGGAAGTTCATTGCGGGGGACGTGGTGGGTACGAAACGTACCCACCACGTACCCACCAATGGGTATGAGCACATAGGCCGAGATTTTTGCAAGTGACCACTTAAATTAAAGTTAAAATTTAATTCAAATCCTAAAACAGATTTAAAAAAAACAATTTGAGCCCAGGAGAGCGGAAGTTCATTGCGGGGGACATGGTGGGTACGTGGTGGGTACGAAACGTACCCACCACGTACCCACCAATGGGTATGAGCACATAGGCCGAGATTTTTGCAAGTGACCACTTAAATTAAAGTTAAAATTTAATTCAAATCCTAAAACAGATTTAAAAAAAACAATTTGAGCCCAGGAGAGCGGAAGTTCATTGCGGGGGACGTGGTGGGTACGTGGTGGGTACAAAACGTACCCACCAATGGGTATGAGCACATAGGCCGAGATTTTTGCAAGTGACCACTTAAATTAAAGTTAAAATTTAATTCAAATCCTAAAACAGATTTAAAAAAAACAATTTGAGCCCAGGAGGGCGGAAGTTCATTCGGGGGACGTGGTGGGTACGTGGTGGGTACGAAACGTACCCACCACGTACCCACCAATGGGTATGAGCACATAGGCCGAGGTTTTTGCAAGTGACCACTTAAATTAAAGTTAAAATTTAATTCAAATCCTAAAACAGATTTAAAAAAAACAATTTGAGCCCAGGAGAGCGGAAGTTCATTGCGGGGGACGTGGGGGGTACGTGGTGGGTACGAAACGTACCCACCACGTACCCACCATTGGGTATGAGCATATAGGCCGAGATTTTTGCAAGTGACCACTTAAATTAAAGTTAAAATTTAATTCAAATCCTAAAACAGATTTAAAAAAAACAATTTGAGCCCAGGAGAGCGGAAGTTCATTGCGGGGGACGTGGTGGGTACGTGGTGGGTACGAAACGTACCCACCACGTACCCACCAATGGGTATGAGCACATAGGCCGAGTTTTTTGCAAGTGACCACTTAAATTAAAGTTAAAATTTAATTCAAATCCTAAAACAGATTTAAAAAAAACAATTTGAGCCCAGGAGAGCGCAAGTTCATTGCGGGGGACGTGGTGGGTACGTGGTGGGTACGAAACGTACCCACCACGTACCCACCAATGGGTATGAGCACATAGGCCGAGATTTTTGCAAGTGACCACTTAAATTAAAGTTAAAATTTAATTCAAATCCTAAAACAGATTTAAAAAAAACAATTTGAGCCCAGGAGAGCGGAAGTTCATTGCGGGGGACGTGGTGGGTACGTTGTGGGTACGAAACGTACCCACCACGTACCCACCAATGGGTATGAGCACATAGGCCGAGATTTTTGCAAGTGACCACTTAAATTAAAGTTAAAATTTAATTCAAATCCTAAAACAGATTTAAAAAAAACAATTTGAGCCCAGGAGAGCGGAAGTTCATTCATTCACTTAAATTAAAGTTAAAATTTAATTCAAATCCTAAAACAGATTTAAAAAAAACAATTTGAGCCCAGGAGAGCGGAAGTTCATTCGGGGGACGTGGTGGGTACGTGGTGGGTACGAAACGTACCCACCACGTACCCACCAATGGGTATGAGCACATAGGCCGAGGTTTTTGCAAGTGACCACTTAAATTAAAGTTAAAATTTAATTCAAATCCTAAAACAGATTTAAAAAAAACAATTTGAGCCCAGGAGAGCGGAAGTTCATTGCGGGGGACGTGGTGGGTACGTGGTGGGTACGAAACGTACCCACCACGTACCCACCAATGGGTATGAGCACATAGGCCGAGGTTTTTGCAAGTGACCACTTAAATTAAAGTTAAAATTTAATTCAAATCCTAAAACAGATTTAAAAAAAACAATTTGAGCCCAGGAGAGCGGAAGTTCATTGCGGGGGACGTGGTGGGTACGTGGTGGGTACGAAACGTACCCACCACGTACCCACCAATGGGTATGAGCACATAGGCCGAGATTTTTGCAAGTGACCACTTAAATTAAAGTTAAAATTTAATTCAAATCCTAAAACAGATTTAAAAAAAACAATTTGAGCCCAGGAGAGCGGAAGTTCATTCGGGGGACGTGGTGGGTACGTGGTGGGTACGAAACGTACCCACCACGTACCCACCAATGGGTATGAGCACATAGGCCGAGGTTTTTGCAAGTGACCACTTACATTAAAGTTAAAATTTAATTCAAATAATAAAACAGATTTAAAAAAAACAATTTGAGCCCAGGAGAGCGGAAGTTCATTGCGGGGGACGTGGTGGGTACGTGGTGGGTACGAAACGTACCCACCACGTACCCACCAATAGGTATGAGCACATAGGCCGAGGTTTTTGCAAGTGACCACTTAAATTAAAGTTAAAATTTAATTCAAATCCTAAAACAGATTTAAAAAAAACAATTTGAGCCCAGGAGAGCGGAAGTTCATTGCGGGGGACGTGGGGGGTACGTGGT
Organism: Beris morrisii; assembly: GCA_951812415.1. Classification (NCBI taxonomy): domain Eukaryota; kingdom Metazoa; phylum Arthropoda; class Insecta; order Diptera; family Stratiomyidae; genus Beris; species Beris morrisii. The sequence goes on along the minus strand of CATOSH010000006.1, from coordinate 94,996 downwards.
GGGTACGAAACGTACCCACCACGTACCCACCAATGGGTATGAGCACATAGGCCGAGATTTTTGCAAGTGACCACTTAAATTAAAGTTAAAATTTAATTCAAATCCTAAAACAGATTTAAAAAAAACAATTTGAGCCCAGGAGAGCGGAAGTTCATTGCGGGGGACGTGGTGGGTACGTGGTGGGTACGAAACGTACCCACCACGTACCCACCAATGGGTATGAGCACATAGGCCGAGGTTTTTGCAAGTGACCACTTAAATTAAAGTTAAAATTTAATTCAAATCCTAAAACAGATTTAAAAAAAACAATTTGAGCCCAGGAGAGCGGAAGTTCATTCGGGGGACGTGGTGGGTACGTGGTGGGTACGAAACGTACCCACCACGTACCCACCAATGGGTATGAGCACATAGGCCGAGGTTTTTGCAAGTGACCACTTAAATTAAAGTTAAAATTTAATTCAAATCCTAAAACAGATTTAAAAAAAACAATTTGAGCCCAGGAGAGCGGAAGTTCATTGCGGGGGACGTGGGGGGTACGTGGTGGGTACGAAACGTACCCACCACGTACCCACCAATGGGTATGAGCACATAGGCCGAGATTTTTGCAAGTGACCACTTAAATTAAAGTTAAAATTTAATTCAAATCCTAAAACAGATTTAAAAAAAACAATTTGAGCCCAGGAGAGCGGAAGTTCATTGCGGGGGACGTGGTGGGTACGTGGTGGGTACGAAACGTACCCACCACGTACCCACCAATGGGTATGAGCACATAGGCCGAGATTTTTGCAAGTGACCACTTAAATTAAAGTTAAAATTTAATTCAAATCCTAAAACAGATTTAAAAAAAACAATTTGAGCCCAGGAGAGCGGAAGTTCATTGCGGGGGACGTGGTGGGTACGTGGTGGGTACGAAACGTACCCACCACGTACCCACCAATGGGTATGAGCACATAGGCCGAGATTTTTGCAAGTGACCACTTAAATTAAAGTTAAAATTTAATTCAAATCCTAAAACAGATTTAAAAAAAACAATTTGAGCCCAGGAGAGCGGAAGTTCATTGCGGGGGACGTGGTGGGTACGTGGTGGGTACGAAACGTACCCACCACGTACCCACCAATGGGTATGAGCACATAGGCCGAGGTTTTTGCAAGTGACCACTTAAATTAAAGTTAAAATTTAATTCAAATCCTAAAACAGATTTAAAAAAAACAATTTGAGCCCAGGAGAGCGGAAGTTCATTGCGGGGGACGTGGTGGGTACGTGGTGGGTACGAAACGTACCCACCACGTACCCACCAATGGGTATGAGCACATAGGCCGAGATTTTTGCAAGTGACCACTTAAATTAAAGTTAAAATTTAATTCAAATCCTAAAACAGATTTAAAAAAAACAATTTGAGCCCAGGAGAGCGGAAGTTCATTCGGGGGACGTGGTGGGTACGTGGTGGGTACGAAACGTACCCACCACGTACCCACCAATGGGTATGAGCACATAGGCCGAGGTTTTTGCAAGTGACCACTTAAATTAAAGTTAAAATTTAATTCAAATCCTAAAACAGATTTAAAAAAAACAATTTGAGCCCAGGAGAGCGGAAGTTCATTGCGGGGGACGTGGGGGGTACGTGGTGGGTACGAAACGTACCCACCACGTACCCACCAATGGGTATGAGCACATAGGCCGAGATTTTTGCAAGTGACCACTTAAATTAAAGTTAAAATTTAATTCAAATCCTAAAACAGATTTAAAAAAAACAATTTGAGCCCAGGAGAGCGGAAGTTCATTGCGGGGGACGTGGTGGGTACGTGGTGGGTTCGAAACGTACCCACCACGTACCCACCAATGGGTATGAGCACATAGGCCGAGATTTTTGCAAGTGACCACTTAAATTAAAGTTAAAATTTAATTCAAATCCTAAAACAGATTTAAAAAAAACAATTTGAGCCCAGGAGAGCGGAAGTTCATTGCGGGGGACGTGGTGGGTACGTGGTGGGTACGAAACGTACCCACCACGTACCCACCAATGGGTATGAGCACATAGGCCGAGATTTTTGCAAGTGACCACTTAAATTAAAGTTAAAATTTAATTCAAATCCTAAAACAGATTTAAAAAAAACAATTTGAGCCCAGGAGAGCGGAAGTTCATTGCGGGGGACGTGGTGGGTACGTGGTGGGTACGAAACGTACCCACCACGTACCCACCAATGGGTATGAGCACATAGGCCGAGATTTTTGCAAGTGACCACTTAAATTAAAGTTAAAATTTAATTCAAATCCTAAAACAGATTTAAAAAAAACAATTTGAGCCCAGGAGAGCGGAAGTTCATTGCGGGGGACGTGGTGGGTACGTGGTGGGTACGAAACGTACCCACCAATGGGTATGAGCACATAGGCCGAGATTTTTGCAAGTGACCACTTAAATTAAAGTTAAAATTTAATTCAAATCCTAAAACAGATTTAAAAAAAACAATTTGAGCCCAGGAGAGCGGAAGTTCATTCGGGGGACGTGGTGGGTACGTGGTGGGTACGAAACGTACCCACCACGTACCCACCAATGGGTATGAGCACATAGGCCGAGGTTTTTGCAAGTGACCACTTAAATTAAAGTTAAAATTTAATTCAAATCCTAAAACAGATTTAAAAAAAACAATTTGAGCCCAGGAGAGCGGAAGTTCATTGCGGGGGACGTGGTGGGTACGTGGTGGGTACGAAACGTACCCACCACGTACCCACCAATGGGTATGAGCACATAGGCCGAGGTTTTTGCAAGTGACCACTTAAATTAAAGTTAAAATTTAATTCAAATCCTAAAACAGATTTAAAAAAAACAATTTGAGCCCAGGAGAGCGGAAGTTCATTGCGGGGGACGTGGTGGGTACGTGGTGGGTACGAAACGTACCCACCACGTACCCACCAATGGGTATGAGCACATAGGCCGAGATTTTTGCAAGTGACCACTTAAATTAAAGTTAAAATTTAATTCAAATCCTAAAACAGATTTAAAAAAAACAATTTGAGCCCAGGAGAGCGGAAGTTCATTCGGGGGACGTGGTGGGTACGTGGTGGGTACGAAACGTACCCACCACGTACCCACCAATGGGTATGAGCACATAGGCCGAGGTTTTTGCAAGTGACCACTTAAATTAAAGTTAAAATTTAATTCAAATCCTAAAACAGATTTAAAAAAAACAATTTGAGCCCAGGAGAGCGGAAGTTCATTGCGGGGGACGTGGTGGGTACGTGGTGGGTACGAAACGTACCCACCACGTACCCACCAATGGGTATGAGCACATAGGCCGAGATTTTTGCAAGTGACCACTTAAATTAAAGTTAAAATTTAATTCAAATCCTAAAACAGATTTAAAAAAAACAATTTGAGCCCAGGAGAGCGGAAGTTCATTCGGGGGACGTGGTGGGTACGTGGTGGGTACGAAACGTACCCACCACGTACCCACCAATGGGTATGAGCACATAGGCCGAGGTTTTTGCAAGTGACCACTTAAATTAAAGTTAAAATTTAATTCAAATCCTAAAACAGATTTAAAAAAAACAATTTGAGCCCAGGAGAGCGGAAGTTCATTGCGGGGGACGTGGTGGGTACGTGGTGGGTACGAAACGTACCCACCACGTACCCACCAATGGGTATGAGCACATAGGCCGAGATTTTTGCAAGTGACCACTTAAATTAAAGTTAAAATTTAATTCAAATCCTAAAACAGATTTAAAAAAAACAATTTGAGCCCAGGAGAGCGGAAGTTCATTGCGGGGGACGTGGTGGGTACGTGGTGGGTACGAAACGTACCCACCACGTACCCACCAATGGGTATGAGCACATAGGCCGAGATTTTTGCAAGTGACCACTTAAATTAAAGTTAAAATTTAATTCAAATCCTAAAACAGATTTAAAAAAAACAATTTGAGCCCAGGAGAGCGGAAGTTCATTCGGGGGACGTGGTGGGTACGTGGTGGGTACGAAACGTACCCACCACGTACCCACCAATGGGTATGAGCACATAGGCCGAGGTTTTTGCAAGTGACCACTTAAATTAAAGTTAAAATTTAATTCAAATCCTAAAACAGATTTAAAAAAAACAATTTGAGCCCAGGAGAGCGGAAGTTCATTGCGGGGGACGTGGTGGGTATGAGCACATAGGCCGAGGTTTTTGCAAGTGACCACTTAAATTAAAGTTAAAATTTAATTCAAATCCTAAAACAGATTTAAAAAAAACAATTTGAGCCCAGGAGAGCGGAAGTTCATTGCGGGGGACGTGGTGGGTACGTGGTGGGTACGAAACGTACCCACCACGTACCCACCAATGGGTATGAGCACATAGGCCGAGATTTTTGCAAGTGATCACTTAAATTAAAGTTAAAATTTAATTCAAATCCTAAAACAGATTTAAAAAAAACAATTTGAGCCCAGGAGAGCGGAAGTTCATTCGGGGGACGTGGTGGGTACGTGGTGGGTACGAAACGTACCCACCACGTACCCACCAATGGGTATGAGCACATAGGCCGAGGTTTTTGCAAGTGACCACTTAAATTAAAGTTAAAATTTAATTCAAATCCTAAAACAGATTTAAAAAAAACAATTTGAGCCCAGGAGAGCGGAAGTTCATTGCGGGGGACGTGGTGGGTACGTGGTGGGTACGAAACGTACCCACCACGTACCCACCAATGGGTATGAGCACATAGGCCGAGATTTTTGCAAGTGACCACTTAAATTAAAGTTAAAATTTAATTCAAATCCTAAAACAGATTTAAAAAAAACAATTTGAGCCCAGGAGAGCGGAAGTTCATTCGGGGGACGTGGTGGGTACGAAACGTACCCACCACGTACCCACCAATGGGTATGAGCACATAGGCCGAGGTTTTTGCAAGTGACCACTTAAATTAAAGTTAAAATTTAATTCAAATCCTAAAACAGATTTAAAAAAAACAATTTGAGCCCAGGAGAGCGGAAGTTCATTGCGGGGGACGTGGTGGGTACGTGGTGGGTACGAAACGTACCCACCACGTACCCACCAATGGGTATGAGCACATAGGCCGAGATTTTTGCAAGTGACCACTTAAATTAAAGTTAAAATTTAATTCAAATCCTAAAACAGATTTAAAAAAAACAATTTGAGCCCAGGAGAGCGGAAGTTCATTGCGGGGGACGTGGTGGGTACGTGGTGGGTACGAAACGTATCCACCACGTACTTACCAATGGGTATGAGCACATAGGCCGAGATTTTTGCAAGTGACCACTTAAATTAAAGTTAAAATTTAATTCAAATCCTAAAACAGATTTAAAAAAAACAATTTGAGCCCAGGAGAGGGAAGTTCATTGCGGGGGACGTGGTGGGTACGTGGTGGGTACGAAACGTACCCACCACGTACCCACCAATGGGTATGAGCACATAGGCCGAGGTTTTTGCAAGTGACCACTTAAATTAAAGTTAAAATTTAATTCAAATCCTAAAACAGATTTAAAAAAAACAATTTGAGCCCAGGAGAGCGGAAGTTCATTCGGGGGACGTGGTGGGTACGTGGTGGGTACGAAACGTACCCACCACGTACCCACCAATGGGTATGAGCACATAGGCCGAGATTTTTGCAAGTGACCACTTAAATTAAAGTTAAAATTTAATTCAAATCCTAAAACAGATTTAAAAAAAACAATTTGAGCCCAGGAGAGCGGAAGTTCATTGCGGGGGACGTGGTGGGTACGTGGTGGGTACGAAACGTACCCACCACGTACCCACCAATGGGTATGAGCACATAGGCCGAGATTTTTGCAAGTGACCACTTAAATTAAAGTTAAAATTTAATTCAAATCCTAAAACAGATTTAAAAAAAACAATTTGAGCCCAGGAGAGCGGAAGTTCATTGCGGGGGACGTGGTGGGTACGTGGTGGGTACGAAACGTACCCACCACGTACCCACCAATGGGTATGAGCACATAGGCCGAGATTTTTGCAAGTGACCACTTAAATTAAAGTTAAAATTTAATTCAAATCCTAAAACAGATTTAAAAAAAACAATTTGAGCCCAGGAGAGCGGAAGTTCATTGCGGGGGACGTGGTGGGTACGTGGTGGGTACGAAACGTACCCACCACGTACCCACCAATGGGTATGAGCACATAGGCCGAGATTTTTGCAAGTGACCACTTAAATTAAAGTTAAAATTTAATTCAAATCCTAAAACAGATTTAAAAAAAACAATTTGAGCCCAGGAGAGCGGAAGTTCATTCGGGGGACGTGGTGGGTACGTGGTGGGTACGAAACGTACCCACCACGTACCCACCAATGGGTATGAGCACATAGGCCGAGATTTTTGCAAGTGACCACTTAAATTAAAGTTAAAATTTAATTCAAATCCTAAAACAGATTTAAAAAAAACAATTTGAGCCCAGGAGAGCGGAAGTTCATTCGGGGGACGTGGTGGGTACGTGGTGGGTACGTGGTGGGTACGAAACGTACCCACCACGTACCCACCAATGGGTATGAGCACATAGGCCGAGGTTTTTGCAAGTGACCACTTAAATTAAAGTTAAAATTTAATTCAAATCCTAAAACAGATTTAAAAAAAACAATTTGAGCCCAGGAGAGCGGAAGTTCATTCGGGGGACGTGGTGGGTACGTGGTGGGTACGAAACGTACCCACCACGTACCCACCAATGGGTATGAGCACATAGGCCGAGGTTTTTGCAAGTGACCACTTAAATTAAAGTTAAAATTTAATTCAAATCCTAAAACAGATTTAAAAAAAACAATTTGAGCCCAGGAGAGCGGAAGTTCATTGCGGGGGACGTGGGGGGTACGTGGTGGGTACGAAACGTACCCACCACGTACCCACCAATGGGTATGAGCACATAGGCCGAGATTTTTGCAAGTGACCACTTAAATTAAAGTTAAAATTTAATTCAAATCCTAAAACAGATTTAAAAAAAACAATTTGAGCCCAGGAGAGCGGAAGTTCATTGCGGGGGACGTGGTGGGTACGTGGTGGGTACGAAACGTACCCACCACGTACCCACCAATGGGTATGAGCACATAGGCCGAGATTTTTGCAAGTGACCACTTAAATTAAAGTTAAAATTTAATTCAAATCCTAAAACAGATTTAAAAAAAACAATTTGAGCCCAGGAGAGCGGAAGTTCATTGCGGGGGACGTGGTGGGTACGTGGTGGGTACGAAACGTACCCACCACGTACCCACCAATGGGTATGAGCACATAGGCCGAGATTTTTGCAAGTGACCACTTAAATTAAAGTTAAAATTTAATTCAAATCCTAAAACAGATTTAAAAAAAACAATTTGAGCCCAGGAGAGCGGAAGTTCATTGCGGGGGACGTGGTGGGTACGTGGTGGGTACGAAACGTACCCACCACGTACCCACCAATGGGTATGAGCACATAGGCCGAGATTTTTGCAAGTGACCACTTAAATTAAAGTTAAAATTTAATTCAAATCCTAAAACAGATTTAAAAAAAACAATTTGAGCCCAGGAGAGCGGAAGTTCATTGCGGGGGACGTGGGGGGTACGTGGTGGGTACGAAACGTACCCACCACGTACCCACCAATGGGTATGAGCACATAGGCCGAGATTTTTGCAAGTGACCACTTAAATTAAAGTTAAAATTTAATTCAAATCCTAAAACAGATTTAAAAAAAACAATTTGAGCCCAGGAGAGCGGAAGTTCATTCGGGGGACGTGGTGGGTACGTGGTGGGTACGAAACGTACCCACCACGTACCCACCAATGGGTATGAGCACATAGGCCGAGGTTTTTGCAAGTGACCACTTAAATTAAAGTTAAAATTTAATTCAAATCCTAAAACAGATTTAAAAAAAACAATTTGAGCCCAGGAGAGCGGAAGTTCATTGCGGGGGACGTGGTGGGTACGTGGTGGGTACGAAACGTACCCACCACGTACCCACCAATGGGTATGAGCACATAGGCCGAGGTTTTTGCAAGTGACCACTTAAATTAAAGTTAAAATTTAATTCAAATCCTAAAACAGATTTAAAAAAAACAATTTGAGCCCAGGAGAGCGGAAGTTCATTGCGGGGGACGTGGTGGGTACGTGGTGGGTACGAAACGTACCCACCACGTACCCACCAATGGGTATGAGCACATAGGCCGAGATTTTTGCAAGTGACCACTTAAATTAAAGTTAAAATTTAATTCAAATCCTAAAACAGATTTAAAAAAAACAATTTGAGCCCAGGAGAGCGGAAGTTCATTGCGGGGGACGTGGTGGGTACGTGGTGGGTACGAAACGTACCCACCACGTACCCACCAATGGGTATGAGCACATAGGCCGAGATTTTTGCAAGTGACCACTTAAATTAAAGTTAAAATTTAATTCAAATCCTAAAACAGATTTAAAAAAAACAATTTGAGCCCAGGAGAGCGGAAGTTCATTCGGGGGACGTGGTGGGTACGTGGTGGGTACGAAACGTACCCACCACGTACCCACCAATGGGTATGAGCACATAGGCCGAGGTTTTTGCAAGTGACCACTTAAATTAAAGTTAAAATTTAATTCAAATCCTAAAACAGATTTAAAAAAAACAATTTGAGCCCAGGAGAGCGGAAGTTCATTGCGGGGGACGTGGTGGGTACGTGGTGGGTACGAAACGTACCCACCACGTACCCACCAATGGGTATGAGCACATAGGCCGAGGTTTTTGCAAGTGACCACTTAAATTAAAGTTAAAATTTAATTCAAATCCTAAAACAGATTTAAAAAAAACAATTTGAGCCCAGGAGAGCGGAAGTTCATTGCGGGGGACGTGGTGGGTACGTGGTGGGTACGAAACGTACCCACCACGTACCCACCAATGGGTATGAGCACATAGGCTGAGATTTTTGCAAGTGACCACTTAAATTAAAGTTAAAATTTAATTCAAATCCTAAAACAGATTTAAAAAAAACAATTTGAGCCCAGGAGAGCGGAAGTTCATTCGGGGGACGTGGTGGGTACGTGGTGGGTACGAAACGTACCCACCACGTACCCACCAATGGGTATGAGCACATAGGCCGAGGTTTTTGCAAGTGACCACTTAAATTAAAGTTAAAATTTAATTCAAATCCTAAAACAGATTTAAAAAAAACAATTTGAGCCCAGGAGAGCGGAAGTTCATTGCGGGGGACGTGGTGGGTACGTGGTGGGTACAAAACGTACCCACCACGTACCCACCAATGGGTATGAGCACATAGGCCGAGATTTTTGCAAGTGACCACTTAAATTAAAGTTAAAATTTAATTCAAATCCTAAAACAGATTTAAAAAAAACAATTTGAGCCCAGGAGAGCGGAAGTTCATTCGGGGGACGTGGTGGGTACGTGGTGGGTACGAAACGTACCCACCACGTACCCACCAATGGGTATGAGCACATAGGCCGAGGTTTTTGCAAGTGACCACTTAAATTAAAGTTAAAATTTAATTCAAATCCTAAAACAGATTTAAAAAAAACAATTTGAGCCCAGGAGAGCGGAAGTTCATTGCGGGGGACGTGGTGGGTACGTGGTGGGTACGAAACGTACCCACCACGTACCCACCAATGGGTATGAGCACATAGGCCGAGATTTTTGCAAGTGACCACTTAAATTAAAGTTAAAATTTAATTCAAATCCTAAAACAGATTTAAAAAAAACAATTTGAGCCCAGGAGAGCGGAAGTTCATTCGGGGGACGTGGTGGGTACGTGGTGGGTACGAAACGTACCCACCACGTACCCACCAATGGGTATGAGCACATAGGCCGAGGTTTTTGCAAGTGACCACTTAAATTAAAGTTAAAATTTAATTCAAATCCTAAAACAGATTTAAAAAAAACAATTTGAGCCCAGGAGAGCGGAAGTTCATTCGGGGGACGTGGTGGGTACGTGGTGGGTACGAAACGTACCCACCACGTACCCACCAATAGGTATGAGCACATAGGCCGAGATTTTTGCAAGTGACCACTTAAATTAAAGTTAAAATTTAATTCAAATCCTAAAACAGATTTAAAAAAAACAATTTGAGCCCAGGAGAGCGGAAGTTCATTGCGGGGGACGTGGTGGGTACGTGGTGGGTACGAAACGTACCCACCACGTACCCACCAATGGGTATGAGCACATAGGCCGAGATTTTTGCAAGTGACCACTTAAATTAAAGTTAAAATTTAATTCAAATCCTAAAACAGATTTAAAAAAAACAATTTGAGCCCAGGAGAGCGGAAGTTCATTCGGGGGACGTGGTGGGTACGAAACGTACCCACCACGTACCCACCAATGGGTATGAGCACATAGGCCGAGGTTTTTGCAAGTGACCACTTAAATTAAAGTTAAAATTTAATTCAAATCCTAAAACAGATTTAAAAAAAACAATTTGAGCCCAGGAGAGCGGAAGTTCATTGCGGGGGACGTGGTGGGTACGTGGTGGGTACGAAACGTACCCACCACGTACCCACCAATGGGTATGAGCACATAGGCCGAGATTTTTGCAAGTGACCACTTAAATTAAAGTTAAAATTTAATTCAAATCCTAAAACAGATTTAAAAAAAACAATTTGAGCCCAGGAGAGCGGAAGTTCATTGCGGGGGACGTGGTGGGTACGTGGTGGGTACGAAACGTACCCACCACGTACCCACCAATGGGTATGAGCACATAGGCCGAGGTTTTTGCAAGTGACCACTTAAATTAAAGTTAAAATTTAATTCAAATCCTAAAACAGATTTAAAAACATACTGCAGTCACGATCGGCTGCAAGCCAATCGTATAATACTCTAGATGAATACTGAACTCCGATTTATATTATAGTTGGGGATAAAGTAGAATTACGTGTGTGCATGTTGTATGTCCTTTATTAAGGACTGCCATTAGATTGCTACTCAAAACTAAAAGACAATATTCAGTGTTTAATTTCATATCTTGAACTGGGTAAGTCACCAAAAAAAAATGTCCTTTTTGAAGGACTTTCACATGAGAGGTGCAGGAAGGACTCACTCGATTTCTTACATATTTGTCCTTTTCCTTGGAACCATTTAAAAATGAACTTGTACAAAATTTGAAATTCGTAGGTTGAAACGTTCAAAAGTTATCGAAAAATATTGTTGAACACGTGTCTTAAGGACATTTTGTATGGCAGCTACCAGAAAGAGTAAAAGGATTTCGCTGATTAGTAAACTCGAACTTGGTTTTTACTCAAAACTAATTTGTACAAAATTTCCAATTTATAGCTAAAAGATTACTTGAGTTATAGTAAGTTCCATAAATTAAAAGAAGACGTTTTGACAGGGTATTTGTATGGCAGCTACACGAAGGACTAATAGGATTTTCTTCATAATCATATCTTTAGCTCCAACTGTTGGAAAAATAACACATTCAAAATTCCAATGCCGTAGCTTAAGCCCTTCTGAAGTTATCTACCAATATTCTTGAACACCTGTTTTAAGGATATTTTGTATGGCAGCTACCCGAAGGAGTAAAAGGATTTCGCTGACTAGTAAACTCGAACTTTGTTTTCACTCAAAACTAATTTGTACAAAATTCCGAATTTGTAGCTAAAAGATTACTTGAGTTATAGTGAGTTTCGTAAATTAAGTGAATACATTTTGACAGGATATTTGTATGGCAGCTACACCAAGGACTAACAGGATTTTCTTCATAATCATATATTTAACTCCAACTATTGGAAAAATAAAACATACAAAATTTCAATGTCGTAGCTTAAACCCTTCTTAAGTTATCGACCAATATTCTTGAACACGTGTTTTAAGGACATTTTGTATGGCAGCTACCCGAAGGAGTAGGACGATTTTGCCCGTTAACAAACTTAGCCTTACAAATTCAACCAAACATCCAGATTCAAAATTTCAAGATCCTAGGTGAAGGCGTTCTTGAGTTATCGTGTTCACGGACAGACGGACGGACGGACGGGCGGACGGACGGACGGACGGACGGACGGACGGACGGACGGACGGACGGACGGACGGACGGACGGACGGACGGACGGACGGACGGACGTCAGGCGGATTTCAGGTTTTTGGCCACAAATAAACAAAAAATAATATATAACTTTTTTTCGTCCGAGGCTTGGTTCTATGCGTTACAAACTTTTGGGCTGGATTAAACTTATAATACTCTATATGATTTCATCTAGAGTATAACTGGATTAAACTTATAATACTCTATATGATTTCATCTAGAGTATAAAAAACAATTTGAGCCCAGGAGAGCGGAAGTTTATTGCGGGGGACGTGGTGGGTACGTGGTGGGTACGAAACGTACCCACCACGTACCCACCAATGGGTATGAGCACATAGGCCGAGATTTTTGCAAGTGACCACTTAAATTAAAGTTAAAATTTAATTCAAATCCTAAAACAGATTTAAAAAAAACAATTTGAGCCCAGGAGAGCGGAAGTTCATTCGGGGGACGTGGTGGGTACGTGGTGGGTACGAAACGTACCCACCACGTACCCACCAATGGGTATGAGCACATAGGCCGAGGTTTTTGCAAGTGACCACTTAAATTAAAGTTAAAATTTAATTCAAATCCTAAAACAGATTTAAAAAAAACAATTTGAGCCCAGGAGAGCGGAAGTTCATTGCGGGGGACGTGGTGGGTACGTGGTGGGTACGAAACGTACCCACCACGTACCCACCAATGGGTATGAGCACATAGGCCGAGATTTTTGCAAGTGACCACTTAAATTAAAGTTAAAATTTAATTCAAATCCTAAAACAGATTTAAAAAAAACAATTTGAGCCCAGGAGAGCGGAAGTTCATTCGGGGGACGTGGTGGGTACGTGGTGGGTACGAAACGTACCCACCACGTACCCACCAATGGGTATGAGCACATAGGCCGAGGTTTTTGCAAGTGACCACTTAAATTAAAGTTAAAATTTAATTCAAATCCTAAAACAGATTTAAAAAAAACAATTTGAGCCCAGGAGAGCGGAAGTTCATTGCGGGGGACGTGGTGGGTACGTGGTGGGTACGAAACGTACCCACCACGTACCCACCAATGGGTATGAGCACATAGGCCGAGATTTTTGCAAGTGACCACTTAAATTAAAGTTAAAATTTAATTCAAATCCTAAAACAGATTTAAAAAAAACAATTTGAGCCCAGGAGAGCGGAAGTTCATTCGGGGGACGTGGTGGGTACGTGGTGGGTACGTTTCGTACCCACCACGTACCCACCAATGGGTATGAGCACATAGGCCGAGGTTTTTGCAAGTGACCACTTAAATTAAAGTTAAAATTTAATTCAAATCCTAAAACAGATTTAAAAAAAACAATTTGAGCCCAGGAGAGCGGAAGTTCATTGCGGGGGACGTGGGGGGTACGTGGTGGGTACGAAACGTACCCACCACGTACCCACCAATGGGTATGAGCACATAGGCCGAGATTTTTGCAAGTGACCACTTAAATTAAAGTTAAAATTTAATTCAAATCCTAAAACAGATTTAAAAAAAACAATTTGAGCCCAGGAGAGCGGAAGTTCATTGCGGGGGACGTGGTGGGTACGTGGTGGGTACGAAACGTACCCACCACGTACCCACCAATGGGTATGAGCACATAGGCCGAGATTTTTGCAAGTGACCACTTAAATTAAAGTTAAAATTTAATTCAAATCCTAAAACAGATTTAAAAAAAACAATTTGAGCCCAGGAGAGCGGAAGTTCATTGCGGGGGACGTGGTGGGTACGTGGTGGGTACGAAACGTACCCACCACGTACCCACCAATGGGTATGAGCACATAGGCCGAGATTTTTGCAAGTGACCACTTAAATTAAAGTTAAAATTTAATTCAAATCCTAAAACAGATTTAAAAAAAACAATTTGAGCCCAGGAGAGCGGAAGTTCATTGCGGGGGACGTGGTGGGTACGTGGTGGGTACGAAACGTACCCACCACGTACCCACCAATGGGTATGAGCACATAGGCCGAGATTTTTGCAAGTGACCACTTAAATTGAAGTTAAAATTTAATTCAAATTCTAAAACAGATTTAAAAAAAACAATTTGAGCCCAGGAGAGCGGAAGTTCATTCGGGGGACGTGGTGGGTACGTGGTGGGTACGAAACGTACCCACCACGTACCCACCAATGGGTATGAGCACATAGGCCGAGGTTTTTGCAAGTGACCACTTAAATTAAAGTTAAAATTTAATTCAAATCCTAAAACAGATTTAAAAAAAACAATTTGAGCCCAGGAGAGCGGAAGTTCATTGCGGGGGACGTGGTGGGTACGTGGTGGGTACGAAACGTACCCACCACGTACTCACCAATGGGTATGAGCACATAGGCCGAGGTTTTTGCAAGTGACCACTTAAATTAAAGTTAAAATTTAATTCAAATCCTAAAACAGATTTAAAAAAAACAATTTGAGCCCAGGAGAGCGGAAGTTCATTGCGGGGGACGTGGTGGGTACGTGGTGGGTACGAAACGTACCCACCACGTACCCACCAATGGGTATGAGCACATAGGCCGAGATTTTTGCAAGTGACCACTTAAATTAAAGTTAAAATTTAATTCAAATCCTAAAACAGATTTAAAAAAAACAATTTGAGCCCAGGAGAGCGGAAGTTCATTCGGGGGACGTGGTGGGTACGTGGTGGGTACGAAACGTACCCACCACGTACCCACCAATGGGTATGAGCACATAGGCCGAGGTTTTTGCAAGTGACCACTTAAATTAAAGTTAAAATTTAATTCAAATCCTAAAACAGATTTAAAAAAAACAATTTGAGCCCAGGAGAGCGGAAGTTCATTGCGGGGGACGTGGTGGGTACGTGGTGGGTACGAAACGTACCCACCACGTACCCACCAATGGGTATGAGCACATAGGCCGAGATTTTTGCAAGTGACCACTTAAATTAAAGTTAAAATTTAATTCAAATCCTAAAACAGATTTAAAAAAAACAATTTGAGCCCAGGAGAGCGGAAGTTCATTCGGGGGACGTGGTGGGTACGAAACGTACCCACCACGTACCCACCAATGGGTATGAGCACATAGGCCGAGGTTTTTGCAAGTGACCACTTAAATTAAAGTTAAAATTTAATTCAAATCCTAAAACAGATTTAAAAAAAACAATTTGAGCCCAGGAGAGCGGAAGTTCATTGCGGGGGACGTGGTGGGTACGTGGTGGGTACGAAACGTACCCACCACGTACCCACCAATGGGTATGAGCACATAGGCCGAGATTTTTGCAAGTGACCACTTAAATTAAAGTTAAAATTTAATTCAAATCCTAAAACAGATTTAAAAAAAACAATTTGAGCCCAGGAGAGCGGAAGTTCATTGCGGGGGACGTGGTGGGTACGTGGTGGGTACGAAACGTACCCACCACGTACCCACCAATGGGTATGAGCACATAGGCCGAGGTTTTTGCAAGTGACCACTTAAATTAAAGTTAAAATTTAATTCAAATCCTAAAACAGATTTAAAAACATACTGCAGTCACGATCGGCTGCAAGCCAATCGTATAATACTCTAGATGAATACTGAACTCCGATTTATATTATAGTTGGGGATAAAGTAGAATTACGTGTGTGCATGTTGTATGTCCTTTATTAAGGACTGCCATTAGATTGCTACTCAAAACTAAAAGACAATATTCAGTGTTTAATTTCATATCTTGAACTGGGTAAGTCACCAAAAAAAAATGTCCTTTTTGAAGGACTTTCACATGAGAGGTGCAGGAAGGACTCACTCGATTTCTTACATATTTGTCCTTTTCCTTGGAACCATTTAAAAATGAACTTGTACAAAATTTGAAATTCGTAGGTTGAAACGTTCAAAAGTTATCGAAAAATATTGTTGAACACGTGTCTTAAGGACATTTTGTATGGCAGCTACCAGAAAGAGTAAAAGGATTTCGCTGATTAGTAAACTCGAACTTGGTTTTTACTCAAAACTAATTTGTACAAAATTTCCAATTTATAGCTAAAAGATTACTTGAGTTATAGTAAGTTCCATAAATTAAAAGAAGACGTTTTGACAGGGTATTTGTATGGCAGCTACACGAAGGACTAATAGGATTTTCTTCATAATCATATCTTTAGCTCCAACTGTTGGAAAAATAACACATTCAAAATTCCAATGCCGTAGCTTAAGCCCTTCTGAAGTTATCTACCAATATTCTTGAACACCTGTTTTAAGGATATTTTGTATGGCAGCTACCCGAAGGAGTAAAAGGATTTCGCTGACTAGTAAACTCGAACTTTGTTTTCACTCAAAACTAATTTGTACAAAATTCCGAATTTGTAGCTAAAAGATTACTTGAGTTATAGTGAGTTTCGTAAATTAAGTGAATACATTTTGACAGGATATTTGTATGGCAGCTACACCAAGGACTAACAGGATTTTCTTCATAATCATATATTTAACTCCAACTATTGGAAAAATAAAACATACAAAATTTCAATGTCGTAGCTTAAACCCTTCTTAAGTTATCGACCAATATTCTTGAACACGTGTTTTAAGGACATTTTGTATGGCAGCTACCCGAAGGAGTAGGACGATTTTGCCCGTTAACAAACTTAGCCTTACAAATTCAACCAAACATCCAGATTCAAAATTTCAAGATCCTAGGTGAAGGCGTTCTTGAGTTATCGTGTTCACGGACAGACGGACGGACGGACGGGCGGACGGACGGACGGACGGACGGACGGACGGACGGACGGACGGACGGACGGACGGACGGACGGACGGACGGACGGACGGACGGACGGACGGACGTCAGGCGGATTTCAGGTTTTTGGCCACAAATAAACAAAAAATAATATATAACTTTTTTTCGTCCGAGGCTTGGTTCTATGCGTTACAAACTTTTGGGCTGGATTAAACTTATAATACTCTATATGATTTCATCTAGAGTATAACTGGATTAAACTTATAATACTCTATATGATTTCATCTAGAGTATAAAAAACAATTTGAGCCCAGGAGAGCGGAAGTTTATTGCGGGGGACGTGGTGGGTACGTGGTGGGTACGAAACGTACCCACCACGTACCCACCAATGGGTATGAGCACATAGGCCGAGATTTTTGCAAGTGACCACTTAAATTAAAGTTAAAATTTAATTCAAATCCTAAAACAGATTTAAAAAAAACAATTTGAGCCCAGGAGAGCGGAAGTTCATTCGGGGGACGTGGTGGGTACGTGGTGGGTACGAAACGTACCCACCACGTACCCACCAATGGGTATGAGCACATAGGCCGAGGTTTTTGCAAGTGACCACTTAAATTAAAGTTAAAATTTAATTCAAATCCTAAAACAGATTTAAAAAAAACAATTTGAGCCCAGGAGAGCGGAAGTTCATTGCGGGGGACGTGGTGGGTACGTGGTGGGTACGAAACGTACCCACCACGTACCCACCAATGGGTATGAGCACATAGGCCGAGATTTTTGCAAGTGACCACTTAAATTAAAGTTAAAATTTAATTCAAATCCTAAAACAGATTTAAAAAAAACAATTTGAGCCCAGGAGAGCGGAAGTTCATTCGGGGGACGTGGTGGGTACGTGGTGGGTACGTTTCGTACCCACCACGTACCCACCAATGGGTATGAGCACATAGGCCGAGGTTTTTGCAAGTGACCACTTAAATTAAAGTTAAAATTTAATTCAAATCCTAAAACAGATTTAAAAAAACAATTTGAGCCCAGGAGAGCGGAAGTTCATTGCGGGGGACGTGGGGGGTACGTGGTGGGTACGAAACGTACCCACCACGTACCCACCAATGGGTATGAGCACATAGGCCGAGATTTTTGCAAGTGACCACTTAAATTAAAGTTAAAATTTAATTCAAATCCTAAAACAGATTTAAAAAAAACAATTTGAGCCCAGGAGAGCGGAAGTTCATTGCGGGGGACGTGGTGGGTACGTGGTGGGTACGAAACGTACCCACCACGTACCCACCAATGGGTATGAGCACATAGGCCGAGATTTTTGCAAGTGACCACTTAAATTAAAGTTAAAATTTAATTCAAATCCTAAAACAGATTTAAAAAAAACAATTTGAGCCCAGGAGAGCGGAAGTTCATTGCGGGGGACGTGGTGGGTACGTGGTGGGTACGAAACGTACCCACCACGTACCCACCAATGGGTATGAGCACATAGGCCGAGATTTTTGCAAGTGACCACTTAAATTAAAGTTAAAATTTAATTCAAATCCTAAAACAGATTTAAAAAAAACAATTTGAGCCCAGGAGAGCGGAAGTTCATTGCGGGGGACGTGGTGGGTACGTGGTGGGTACGAAACGTACCCACCACGTACCCACCAATGGGTATGAGCACATAGGCCGAGATTTTTGCAAGTGACCACTTAAATTAAAGTTAAAATTTAATTCAAATTCTAAAACAGATTTAAAAAAAACAATTTGAGCCCAGGAGAGCGGAAGTTCATTCGGGGGACGTGGTGGGTACGTGGTGGGTACGAAACGTACCCACCACGTACCCACCAATGGGTATGAGCACATAGGCCGAGGTTTTTGCAAGTGACCACTTAAATTAAAGTTAAAATTTAATTCAAATCCTAAAACAGATTTAAAAAAAACAATTTGAGCCCAGGAGAGCGGAAGTTCATTGCGGGGGACGTGGTGGGTACGTGGTGGGTACGAAACGTACCCACCACGTACCCACCAATGGGTATGAGCACATAGGCCGAGGTTTTTGCAAGTGACCACTTAAATTAAAGTTAAAATTTAATTCAAATCCTAAAACAGATTTAAAAAAAACAATTTGAGCCCAGGAGAGCGGAAGTTCATTGCGGGGGACGTGGTGGGTACGTGGTGGGTACGAAACGTACCCACCACGTACCCACCAATGGGTATGAGCACATAGGCCGAGATTTTTGCAAGTGACCACTTAAATTAAAGTTAAAATTTAATTCAAATCCTAAAACAGATTTAAAAAAAACAATTTGAGCCCAGGAGAGCGGAAGTTCATTCGGGGGACGTGGTGGGTACGTGGTGGGTACGAAACGTACCCACCACGTACCCACCAATGGGTATGAGCACATAGGCCGAGGTTTTTGCAAGTGACCACTTAAATTAAAGTTAAAATTTAATTCAAATCCTAAAACAGATTTAAAAAAAACAATTTGAGCCCAGGAGAGCGGAAGTTCATTGCGGGGGACGTGGTGGGTACGTGGTGGGTACGAAACGTACCCACCACGTACCCACCAATGGGTATGAGCACATAGGCCGAGATTTTTGCAAGTGACCACTTAAATTAAAGTTAAAATTTAATTCAAATCCTAAAACAGATTTAAAAAAAACAATTTGAGCCCAGGAGAGCGGAAGTTCATTCGGGGGACGTGGTGGGTACGTGGTGGGTACGAAACGTACCCACCACGTACCCACCAATGGGTATGAGCACATAGGCCGAGGTTTTTGCAAGTGACCACTTAAATTAAAGTTAAAATTTAATTCAAATCCTAAAACAGATTTAAAAAAAACAATTTGAGCCCAGGAGAGCGGAAGTTCATTGCGGGGGACGTGGTGGGTACGTGGTGGGTACGAAACGTACCCACCACGTACCCACCAATGGGTATGAGCACATAGGCCGAGATTTTTGCAAGTGACCACTTAAATTAAAGTTAAAATTTAATTCAAATCCTAAAACAGATTTAAAAAAAACAATTTGAGCCCAGGAGAGCGGAAGTTCATTGCGGGGGACGTGGTGGGTACGTGGTGGGTACGAAACGTACCCACCACGTACCCACCAATGGGTATGAGCACATAGGCCGAGATTTTTGCAAGTGACCACTTAAATTAAAGTTAAAATTTAATTCAAATCCTAAAACAGATTTAAAAAAAACAATTTGAGCCCAGGAGAGCGGAAGTTCAGTCGGGGGACGTGGTGGGTACGTGGTGGGTACGTTTCGTACCCACCACGTACCCACCAATGGGTATGAGCACATAGGCCGAGGTTTTTGCAAGTGACCACTTAAATTAAAGTTAAAATTTAATTCAAATCCTAAAACAGATTTAAAAAAAACAATTTGAGCCCAGGAGAGCGGAAGTTCATTGCGGGGGACGTGGGGGGTACGTGGTGGGTACGAAACGTACCCACCACGTACCCACCAATGGGTATGAGCACATAGGCCGAGATTTTTGCAAGTGACCACTTAAATTAAAGTTAAAATTTAATTCAAATCCTAAAACAGATTTAAAAAAAACAATTTGAGCCCAGGAGAGCGGAAGTTCATTGCGGGGGACGTGGTGGGTACGAAACGTACCCACCACGTACCCACCAATGGGTATGAGCACATAGGCCGAGATTTTTGCAAGTGACCACTTAAATTAAAGTTAAAATTTAATTCAAATCCTAAAACAGATTTAAAAAAAACAATTTGAGCCCAGGAGAGCGGAAGTTCATTGCGGGGGACGTGGTGGGTACGTGGTGGGTACGAAACGTACCCACCACGTACCCACCAATGGGTATGAGCACATAGGCCGAGATTTTTGCAAGTGACCACTTAAATTAAAGTTAAAATTTAATTCAAATCCTAAAACAGATTTAAAAAAAACAATTTGAGCCCAGGAGAGCGGAAGTTCATTGCGGGGGACGTGGTGGGTACGTGGTGGGTACGAAACGTACCCACCACGTACCCACCAATGGGTATGAGCACATAGGCCGAGGTTTTTGCAAGTGACCACTTAAATTAAAGTTAAAATTTAATTCAAATCCTAAAACAGATTTAAAAAAAACAATTTGAGCCCAGGAGAGCGGAAGTTCATTGCGGGGGACGTGGTGGGTACGTGGTGGGTACGAAACGTACCCACCACGTACCCACCAATGGGTATGAGCACATAGGCCGAGGTTTTTGCAAGTGACCACTTAAATTAAAGTTAAAATTTAATTCAAATCCTAAAACAGATTTAAAAAAAACAATTTGAGCCCAGGAGAGCGGAAGTTCATTCGGGGGACGTGGTGGGTACGTGGTGGGTACGAAACGTACCCACCACGTACCCACCAATGGGTATGAGCACATAGGCCGAGGTTTTTGCAAGTGACCACTTAAATTAAAG
This sequence comes from Beris morrisii, assembly GCA_951812415.1. NCBI lineage: Eukaryota > Metazoa > Arthropoda > Insecta > Diptera > Stratiomyidae > Beris > Beris morrisii. Next base: position 73,980 of record CATOSH010000006.1, on the reverse strand, counting down.
TTAAAATTTAATTCAAATCCTAAAACAGATTTAAAAAAAACAATTTGAGCCCAGGAGAGCGGAAGTTCATTGCGGGGGACGTGGTGGGTACGTGGTGGGTACGAAACGTACCCACCACGTACCCACCAATGGGTATGAGCACATAGGCCGAGGTTTTTGCAAGTGACCACTTAAATTAAAGTTAAAATTTAATTCAAATCCTAAAACAGATTTAAAAAAAACAATTTGAGCCCAGGAGAGCGGAAGTTCATTCGGGGGACGTGGTGGGTACGTGGTGGGTACGAAACGTACCCACCACGTACCCACCAATGGGTATGAGCACATAGGCCGAGATTTTTGCAAGTGACCACTTAAATTAAAGTTAAAATTTAATTCAAATTCTAAAACAGATTTAAAAAAAACAATTTGAGCCCAGGAGAGCGGAAGTTCATTCGGGGGACGTGGTGGGTACGTGGTGGGTACGAAACGTACCCACCACGTACCCACCAATGGGTATGAGCACATAGGCCGAGGTTTTTGCAAGTGACCACTTAAATTAAAGTTAAAATTTAATTCAAATCCTAAAACAGATTTAAAAAAAACAATTTGAGCCCAGGAGAGCGGAAGTTCATTGCGGGGGACGTGGTGGGTACGTGGTGGGTACGAAACGTACCCACCACGTACCCACCAATGGGTATGAGCACATAGGCCGAGGTTTTTGCAAGTGACCACTTAAATTAAAGTTAAAATTTAATTCAAATCCTAAAACAGATTTAAAAAAAACAATTTGAGCCCAGGAGAGCGGAAGTTCATTGCGGGGGACGTGGTGGGTACGTGGTGGGTACGAAACGTACCCACCACGTACCCACCAATGGGTATGAGCACATAGGCCGAGATTTTTGCAAGTGACCACTTAAATTAAAGTTAAAATTTAATTCAAATCCTAAAACAGATTTAAAAAAAACAATTTGAGCCCAGGAGAGCGGAAGTTCATTCGGGGGACGTGGTGGGTACGTGGTGGGTACGAAACGTACCCACCACGTACCCACCAATGGGTATGAGCACATAGGCCGAGGTTTTTGCAAGTGACCACTTAAATTAAAGTTAAAATTTAATTCAAATCCTAAAACAGATTTAAAAAAAACAATTTGAGCCCAGGAGAGCGGAAGTTCATTGCGGGGGACGTGGTGGGTACGTGGTGGGTACGAAACGTACCCACCACGTACCCACCAATGGGTATGAGCACATAGGCCGAGATTTTTGCAAGTGACCACTTAAATTAAAGTTAAAATTTAATTCAAATCCTAAAACAGATTTAAAAAAAACAATTTGAGCCCAGGAGAGCGGAAGTTCATTCGGGGGACGTGGTGGGTACGTGGTGGGTACGAAACGTACCCACCACGTACCCACCAATGGGTATGAGCACATAGGCCGAGGTTTTTGCAAGTGACCACTTAAATTAAAGTTAAAATTTAATTCAAATCCTAAAACAGATTTAAAAAAAACAATTTGAGCCCAGGAGAGCGGAAGTTCATTGCGGGGGACGTGGTGGGTACGTGGTGGGTACGAAACGTACCCACCACGTACCCACCAATGGGTATGAGCACATAGGTCGAGATTTTTGCAAGTGACCACTTAAATTAAAGTTAAAATTTAATTCAAATCCTAAAACAGATTTAAAAAAAACAATTTGAGCCCAGGAGAGCGGAAGTTCATTGCGGGGGACGTGGTGGGTACGTGGTGGGTACGAAACGTACCCACCACGTACCCACCAATGGGTATGAGCACATAGGCCGAGATTTTTGCAAGTGACCACTTAAATTAAAGTTAAAATTTAATTCAAATCCTAAAACAGATTTAAAAAAAACAATTTGAGCCCAGGAGAGCGGAAGTTCAGTCGGGGGACGTGGTGGGTACGAAACGTACCCACCACGTACCCACCAATAGGTATGAGCACATAGGCCGAGATTTTTGCAAGTGACCACTTAAATTAAAGTTAAAATTTAATTCAAATCCTAAAACAGATTTAAAAAAAACAATTTGAGCCCAGGAGAGCGGAAGTTCATTGCGGGGGACGTGGTGGGTACGTGGTGGGTACGAAACGTACCCACCACGTACCCACCAATGGGTATGAGCACATAGGCCGAGATTTTTGCAAGTGACCACTTAAATTAAAGTTAAAATTTAATTCAAATCCTAAAACAGATTTAAAAAAAACAATTTGAGCCCAGGAGAGCGGAAGTTCATTCGGGGGACGTGGTGGGTACGAAACGTACCCACCACGTACCCACCAATGGGTATGAGCACATAGGCCGAGGTTTTTGCAAGTGACCACTTAAATTAAAGTTAGAATTTAATTCAAATCCTAAAACAGATTTAAAAAAAACAATTTGAGCCCAGGAGAGCGGAAGTTCATTGCGGGGGACGTGGGGGGTACGTGGTGGGTACGAAACGTACCCACCACGTACCCACCAATGGGTATGAGCACATAGGCCGAGATTTTTGCAAGTGACCACTTAAATTAAAGTTAAAATTTAATTCAAATCCTAAAACAGATTTAAAAAAAACAATTTGAGCCCAGGAGAGCGGAAGTTCATTGCGGGGGACGTGGTGGGTACGTGGTGGGTACGAAACGTACCCACCACGTACCCACCAATGGGTATGAGCACATAGGCCGAGGTTTTTGCAAGTGACCACTTAAATTAAAGTTAAAATTTAATTCAAATCCTAAAACAGATTTAAAAAAAACAATTTGAGCCCAGGAGAGCGGAAGTTCATTGCGGGGGACGTGGTGGGTACGTGGTGGGTACGAAACGTACCCACCACGTACCCACCAATGGGTATGAGCACATAGGCCTTTTTGCAAGTGACCACTTAAATTAAAGTTAAAATTTAATTCAAATCCTAAAACAGATTTAAAAAAAACAATTTGAGCCCAGGAGAGCGGAACTTCATTCGGGGGACGTGGTGGGTACGTGGTGGGTACGAAACGTACCCACCACGTACCCACCAATGGGTATGAGCACATAGGCCGAGGTTTTTGCAAGTGACCACTTAAATTAAAGTTAAAATTTAATTCAAATCCTAAAACAGATTTAAAAAAAACAATTTGAGCCCAGGAGAGCGGAAGTTCATTGCGGGGGACGTGGTGGGTACGTGGTGGGTACGAAACGTACCCACCACGTATTCACCAATGGGTATGAGCACATAGGCCGAGGTTTTTGCAAGTGACCACTTAAATTAAAGTTAAAATTTAATTCAAATCCTAAAACAGATTTAAAAAAAACAATTTGAGCCCAGGAGAGCGGAAGTTCATTGCGGGGGACGTGGTGGGTACGTGGTGGGTACGAAACGCACCACGTACCCACCAATGGGTATGAGCACATAGGCCGAGATTTTTGCAAGTGACCACTTAAATTAAAGTTAAAATTTAATTCAAATCCTAAAACAGATTTAAAAAAAACAATTTGAGCCCAGGAGAGCGGAAGTTCATTCGGGGGACGTGGTGGGTACGTGGTGGGTACGAAACGTACCCACCACGTACCCACCAATGGGTATGAGCACATAGGCCGAGGTTTTTGCAAGTGACCACTTAAATTAAAGTTAAAATTTAATTCAAATCCTAAAACAGATTTAAAAAAAACAATTTGAGCCCAGGAGAGCGGAAGTTCATTGCGGGGGACGTGGTGGGTACGTGGTGGGTACGAAACGTACCCACCACGTACCCACCAATGGGTATGAGCACATAGGCCGAGATTTTTGCAAGTGACCACTTAAATTAAAGTTAAAATTTAATTCAAATCCTAAAACAGATTTAAAAAAAACAATTTGAGCCCAGGAGAGCGGAAGTTCATTGCGGGGGACGTGGTGGGTACGTGGTGGGTACGAAACGTACCCACCACGTACCCACCAATGGGTATGAGCACATAGGCCGAGGTTTTTGCAAGTCACCACTTAAATTAAAGTTAAAATTTAATTCAAATCCTAAAACAGATTTAAAAAAAACAATTTGAGCCCAGGAGAGCGGAAGTTCATTGCGGGGGACGTGGTGGTACGTGGTGGGTACGAAACGTACCCACCACGTACCCACCAATGGGTATGAGCACATAGGCCGAGATTTTTGCAAGTGACCACTTAAATTAAAGTTAAAATTTAATTCAAATCCTAAAACAGATTTAAAAAAAACAATTTGAGCCCAGGAGAGCGGAAGTTCATTCGGGGGACGTGGTGGGTACGTGGTGGGTACGAAACGTACCCACCACGTACCCACCAATGGGTATGAGCACATAGGCCGAGGTTTTTGCAAGTGACCACTTAAATTAAAGTTAAAATTTAATTCAAATCCTAAAACAGATTTAAAAAAAACAATTTGAGCCCAGGAGAGCGGAAGTTCATTCGGGGGACGTGGTGGGTACGTGGTGGGTACGAAACGTACCCACCACGTACCCACCAATGGGTATGAGCACATAGGCCGAGGTTTTTGCAAGTGACCACTTAAATTAAAGTTAAAATTTAATTCAAATCCTAAAACAGATTTAAAAAAAACAATTTGAGCCCAGGAGAGCGGAAGTTCATTGCGGGTACGTGGTGGGTACGTGGTGGGTACGAAACGTACCCACCACGTACCCACCAATGGGTATGAGCACATAGGCCGAGGTTTTTGCAAGTGACCACTTAAATTAAAGTTAAAATTTAATTCAAATCCTAAAACAGATTTAAAAAAAACAATTTGAGCCCAGGAGAGCGGAAGTTCATTGCGGGGGACGTGGTGGGTACGTGGTGGGTACGAAACGTACCCACCACGTACCCACCAATGGGTATGAGCACATAGGCCGAGATTTTTGCAAGTGACCACTTAAATTAAAGTTAAAATTTAATTCAAATCCTAAAACAGATTTAAAAAAAACAATTTGAGCCCAGGAGAACGGAAGTTCATTCGGGGGACGTGGTGGGTACGTGGTGGGTACGAAACGTACCCACCACGTACCCACCAATGGGTATGAGCACATAGGCCAAGGTTTTTGCAAGTGACCACTTAAATTAAAGTTAAAATTTAATTCAAATCCTAAAACAGATTTAAAAAAAACAATTTGAGCCCAGGAGAGCGGAAGTTCATTGCGGGGGACGTGGTGGGTACGTGGTGGGTACGAAACGTACCCACCACGTACCCACCAATGGGTATGAGCACATAGGCCGAGGTTTTTGCAAGTGACCACTTAAATTAAAGTTAAAATTTAATTCAAATCCTAAAACAGATTTAAAAAAAACAATTTGAGCCCAGGAGAGCGGAAGTTCATTCGGGGGACGTGGTGGGTACGTGGTGGGTACGAAACGTACCCACCACGTACCCACCAATGGGTATGAGCACATAGGCCGAGATTTTTGCAAGTGACCACTTAAATTAAAGTTAAAATTTAATTCAAATCCTAAAACAGATTTAAAAAAAACAATTTGAGCCCAGGAGAGCGGAAGTTCATTGCGGGGGACGTGGTGGGTACGTGGTGGGTACGAAACGTACCCACCACGTACCCACCAATGGGTATGAGCACATAGGCCGAGGTTTTTGCAAGTGACCACTTAAATTAAAGTTAAAATTTAATTCAAATCCTAAAACAGATTTAAAAAAAACAATTTGAGCCCAGGAGAGCGGAAGTTCATTCGGGGGACGTGGTGGGTACGTGGTGGGTACGAAACGTACCCACCACGTACCCACCAATGGGTATGAGCACATAGGCCGAGATTTTTGCAAGTGACCACTTAAATTAAAGTTAAAATTTAATTCAAATCCTAAAACAGATTTAAAAAAAACAATTTGAGCCCAGGAGAGCGGAAGTTCATTGCGGGGGACGTGGTGGGTACCCACCAATGGGTATGAGCACATAAGCCGAGATTTTTGCAAGTGACCACTTAAATTAAAGTTAAAATTTAATTCAAATCCTAAAACAGATTTAAAAAAAACAATTTGAGCCCAGGAGAGCGGAACTTCATTCGGGGGACGTGGTGGGTACGTGGTGGGTACGAAACGTACCCACCACGTACCCACCAATGGGTATGAGCACATAGGCCGAGGTTTTTGCAAGTGACCACTTAAATTAAAGTTAAAATTTAATTCAAATCCTAAAACAGATTTAAAAAAAACAATTTGAGCCCAGGAGAGCGGAAGTTCATTGCGGGGGACGTGGTGGGTACGTGGTGGGTACGAAACGTACCCACCACGTATTCACCAATGGGTATGAGCACATAGGCCGAGGTTTTTGCAAGTGACCACTTAAATTAAAGTTAAAATTTAATTCAAATCCTAAAACAGATTTAAAAAAAACAATTTGAGCCCAGGAGAGCGGAAGTTCATTGCGGGGGACGTGGTGGGTACGTGGTGGGTACGAAACGTACCCACCACGTACCCACCAATGGGTATGAGCACATAGGCCGAGATTTTTGCAAGTGACCACTTAAATTAAAGTTAAAATTTAATTCAAATCCTAAAACAGATTTAAAAAAAACAATTTGAGCCCAGGAGAGCGGAAGTTCATTCGGGGGACGTGGTGGGTACGTGGTGGGTACGAAACGTACCCACCACGTACCCACCAATGGGTATGAGCACATAGGCCGAGGTTTTTGCAAGTGACCACTTAAATTAAAGTTAAAATTTAATTCAAATCCTAAAACAGATTTAAAAAAAACAATTTGAGCCCAGGAGAGCGGAAGTTCATTGCGGGGGACGTGGTGGGTACGTGGTGGGTACGAAACGTACCCACCACGTACCCACCAATGGGTATGAGCACATAGGCCGAGATTTTTGCAAGTGACCACTTAAATTAAAGTTAAAATTTAATTCAAATCCTAAAACAGATTTAAAAAAAACAATTTGAGCCCAGGAGAGCGGAAGTTCATTGCGGGGGACGTGGTGGGTACGTGGTGGGTACGAAACGTACCCACCACGTACCCACCAATGGGTATGAGCACATAGGCCGAGGTTTTTGCAAGTCACCACTTAAATTAAAGTTAAAATTTAATTCAAATCCTAAAACAGATTTAAAAAAAACAATTTGAGCCCAGGAGAGCGGAAGTTCATTGCGGGGGACGTGGTGGGTACGTGGTGGGTACGAAACGTACCCACCACGTACCCACCAATGGGTATGAGCACATAGGCCGAGATTTTTGCAAGTGACCACTTAAATTAAAGTTAAAATTTAATTCAAATCCTAAAACAGATTTAAAAAAAACAATTTGAGCCCAGGAGAACGGAAGTTCATTCGGGGGACGTGGTGGGTACGTGGTGGGTACGAAACGTACCCACCACGTACCCACCAATGGGTATGAGCACATAGGCCAAGGTTTTTGCAAGTGACCACTTAAATTAAAGTTAAAATTTAATTCAAATCCTAAAACAGATTTAAAAAAAACAATTTGAGCCCAGGAGAGCGGAAGTTCATTGCGGGGGACGTGGTGGGTACGTGGTGGGTACGAAACGTACCCACCACGTACCCACCAATGGGTATGAGCACATAGGCCGAGGTTTTTGCAAGTGACCACTTAAATTAAAGTTAAAATTTAATTCAAATCCTAAAACAGATTTAAAAAAAACAATTTGAGCCCAGGAGAGCGGAAGTTCATTCGGGGGACGTGGTGGGTACGTGGTGGGTACGAAACGTACCCACCACGTACCCACCAATGGGTATGAGCACATAGGCCGAGATTTTTGCAAGTGACCACTTAAATTAAAGTTAAAATTTAATTCAAATCCTAAAACAGATTTAAAAAAAACAATTTGAGCCCAGGAGAGCGGAAGTTCATTGCGGGGGACGTGGTGGGTACGTGGTGGGTACGAAACGTACCCACCACGTACCCACCAATGGGTATGAGCACATAGGCCGAGGTTTTTGCAAGTGACCACTTAAATTAAAGTTAAAATTTAATTCAAATCCTAAAACAGATTTAAAAAAAACAATTTGAGCCCAGGAGAGCGGAAGTTCATTCGGGGGACGTGGTGGGTACGTGGTGGGTACGAAACGTACCCACCACGTACCCACCAATGGGTATGAGCACATAGGCCGAGATTTTTGCAAGTGACCACTTAAATTAAAGTTAAAATTTAATTCAAATCCTAAAACAGATTTAAAAAAAACAATTTGAGCCCAGGAGAGCGGAAGTTCATTGCGGGGGACGTGGTGGGTACGTGGTGGGTACGAAACGTACCCACCACGTACCCACCAATGGGTATGAGCACATAGGCCGAGATTTTTGCAAGTGACCACTTAAATTAAAGTTAAAATTTAATTCAAATCCTAAAACAGATTTAAAAAAAACAATTTGAGCCCAGGAGAGCGGAAGTTCATTCGGGGGACGTGGTGGGTACGTGGTGGGTACGAAACGTACCCACCACGTACCCACCAATGGGTATGAGCACATAGGCCGAGGTTTTTGCAAGTGACCACTTAAATTAAAGTTAAAATTTAATTCAAATCCTAAAACAGATTTAAAAAAAACAATTTGAGCCCAGGAGAGCGGAAGTTCATTGCGGGGGACGTGGTGGGTACGTGGTGGGTACGAAACGTACCCACCACGTACCCACCAATGGGTATGAGCACATAGGCCGAGATTTTTGCAAGTGACCACTTAAATTAAAGTTAAAATTTAATTGAAATCCTAAAACAGATTTAAAAAAAACAATTTGAGCCCAGGAGAGCGGAAGTTCATTCGGGGGACGTGGTGGGTACGTGGTGGGTACGAAACGTACCCACCACGTACCCACCAATGGGTATGAGCACATAGGCCGAGGTTTTTGCAAGTGACCACTTAAATTAAAGTTAAAATTTAATTCAAATCCTAAAACAGATTTAAAAAAAACAATTTGAGCCCAGGAGAGCGGAAGTTCATTGCGGGGGACGTGGTGGGTACGTGGTGGGTACGAAACGTACCCACCACGTACCCACCAATGGGTATGAGCACATAGGCCGAGGTTTTTGCAAGTGACCACTTAAATTAAAGTTAAAATTTAATTCAAATCCTAAAACAGATTTAAAAAAAACAATTTGAGCCCAGGAGAGCGGAAGTTCATTCGGGGGACGTGGTGGGTACGTGGTGGGTACGAAACGTACCCACCACGTACCCACCAATGGGTATGAGCACATAGGCCGAGATTTTTGCAAGTGACCACTTAAATTAAAGTTAAAATTTAATTCAAATCCTAAAACAGATTTAAAAAAAACAATTTGAGCCCAGGAGAGCGGAAGTTCATTGCGGGGGACGTGGTGGGTACGTGGTGGGTACGAAACGTACCCACCACGTACCCACCAATGGGTATGAGCACATAGGCCGAGATTTTTGCAAGTGACCACTTAAATTAAAGTTAAAATTTAATTCAAATCCTAAAACAGATTTAAAAAAAACAATTTGAGCCCAGGAGAGCGGAAGTTCATTCAGGGGACGTGGTGGGTATGAGCACATAGGCCGAGGTTTTTGCAAGTGACCACTTAAATTAAAGTTAAAATTTAATTCAAATCCTAAAACAGATTTAAAAAAACAATTTGAGCCCAGGAGAGCGGAAGTTCATTGCGGGGGACGTGGTGGGTACGTGGTGGGTACGAAACGTACCCACCACGTACCCACCAATGGGTATGAGCACATAGGCCGAGATTTTTGCAAGTGACCACTTAAATTAAAGTTAAAATTTAATTGAAATCCTAAAACAGATTTAAAAAAAACAATTTGAGCCCAGGAGAGCGGAAGTTCATTCGGGGGACGTGGTGGGTACGTGGTGGGTACGAAACGTACCCACCACGTACCCACCAATGGGTATGAGCACATAGGCCGAGGTTTTTGCAAGTGACCACTTAAATTAAAGTTAAAATTTAATTCAAATCCTAAAACAGATTTAAAAAAAACAATTTGAGCCCAGGAGAGCGGAAGTTCATTGCGGGGGACGTGGTGGGTACGTGGTGGGTACGAAACGTACCCACCACGTACCCACCAATGGGTATGAGCACATAGGCCGAGGTTTTTGCAAGTGACCACTTAAATTAAAGTTAAAATTTAATTCAAATCCTAAAACAGATTTAAAAAAAACAATTTGAGCCCAGGAGAGCGGAAGTTCATTGCGGGGGACGTGGTGGGTACGTGGTGGGTACGAAACGTACCCACCACGTACCCACCAATGGGTATGAGCACATAGGCCGAGATTTTTGCAAGTGACCACTTAAATTAAAGTTAAAATTTAATTCAAATCCTAAAACAGATTTAAAAAAAACAATTTGAGCCCAGGAGAGCGGAAGTTCATTCGGGGGACGTGGTGGGTACGTGGTGGGTACGAAACGTACCCACCACGTACCCACCAATGGGTATGAGCACATAGGCCGAGGTTTTTGCAAGTGACCACTTAAATTAAAGTTAAAATTTAATTCAAATCCTAAAACAGATTTAAAAAAAACAATTTGAGCCCAGGAGAGCGGAAGTTCATTCGGGGGACGTGGTGGGTACGTGGTGGGTACGAAACGTACCCACCACGTACCTACCAATGGGTATGAGCACATAGGCCGAGATTTTTGCAAGTGACCACTTAAATTAAAGTTAAAATTTAATTCAAATCCTAAAACAGATTTAAAAAAAACAATTTGAGCCCAGGAGAGCGGAAGTTCATTGCGGGGGACGTGGTGGGTACGTGGTGGGTACGAAACGTACCCACCACGTACCCACCAATGGGTATGAGCACATAGGCCGAGATTTTTGCAAGTGACCACTTAAATTAAAGTTAAAATTTAATTCAAATCCTAAAACAGATTTAAAAAAAACAATTTGAGCCCAGGAGAGCGGAAGTTCATTCGGGGGACGTGGTGGGTACGTGGTGGGTACGAAACGTACCCACCACGTACCCACCAATGGGTATGAGCACATAGGCCGAGGTTTTTGCAAGTGACCACTTAAATTAAAGTTAAAATTTAATTCAAATCCTAAAACAGATTTAAAAAAAACAATTTGAGCCCAGGAGAGCGGAAGTTCATTGCGGGGGACGTGGTGGGTACGTGGTGGGTACGAAACGTACCCACCACGTACCCACCAATGGGTATGAGCACATAGGCCGAGATTTTTGCAAGTGACCACTTAAATTAAAGTTAAAATTTAATTGAAATCCTAAAACAGATTTAAAAAAAACAATTTGAGCCCAGGAGAGCGGAAGTTCATTCGGGGGACGTGGTGGGTACGTGGTGGGTACGAAACGTACCCACCACGTACCCACCAATGGGTATGAGCACATAGGCCGAGGTTTTTGCAAGTGACCACTTAAATTAAAGTTAAAATTTAATTCAAATCCTAAAACAGATTTAAAAAAAACAATTTGAGCCCAGGAGAGCGGAAGTTCATTGCGGGGGACGTGGTGGGTACGTGGTGGGTACGAAACGTACCCACCACGTACCCACCAATGGGTATGAGCACATAGGCCGAGGTTTTTGCAAGTGACCACTTAAATTAAAGTTAAAATTTAATTCAAATCCTAAAACAGATTTAAAAAAAACAATTTGAGCCCAGGAGAGCGGAAGTTCATTCGGGGGACGTGGTGGGTACGTGGTGGGTACGAAACGTACCCACCACGTACCCACCAATGGGTATGAGCACATAGGCCGAGATTTTTGCAAGTGACCACTTAAATTAAAGTTAAAATTTAATTCAAATCCTAAAACAGATTTAAAAAAAACAATTTGAGCCCAGGAGAGCGGAAGTTCATTGCGGGGGACGTGGTGGGTACGTGGTGGGTACGAAACGTACCCACCACGTACCCACCAATGGGTATGAGCACATAGGCCGAGATTTTTGCAAGTGACCACTTAAATTAAAGTTAAAATTTAATTCAAATCCTAAAACAGATTTAAAAAAAACAATTTGAGCCCAGGAGAGCGGAAGTTCATTGCGGGGGACGTGGTGGGTACGTGGTGGGTACGAAACGTACCCACCACGTACCCACCAATGGGTATGAGCACATAGGCCGAGATTTTTGCAAGTGACCACTTAAATTAAAGTTAAAATTTAATTCAAATCCTAAAACAGATTTAAAAAAAACAATTTGAGCCCAGGAGAGCGGAAGTTCATTCGGGGGACGTGGTGGGTACGTGGTGGGTACGAAACGTACCCACCACGTACCCACCAATGGGTATGAGCACATAGGCCGAGGTTTTTGCAAGTGACCACTTAAATTAAAGTTAAAATTTAATTCAAATCCTAAAACAGATTTAAAAAAAACAATTTGAGCCCAGGAGAGCGGAAGTTCATTGCGGGTACGTGGTGGGTACGTGGTGGGTACGAAACGTACCCACCACGTACCCACCAATGGGTATGAACACATAGGCCGAGGTTTTTGCAAGTGACCACTTAAATTAAAGTTAAAATTTAATTCAAATCCTAAAACAGATTTAAAAAAAACAATTTGAGCCCAGGAGAGCGGAAGTTCATTGCGGGGGACGTGGTGGGTACGTGGTGGGTACGAAACGTACCCACCACGTACCCACCAATGGGTATGAGCACATAGGCCGAGATTTTTGCAAGTGACCACTTAAATTAAAGTTAAAATTTAATTCAAATCCTAAAACAGATTTAAAAAAAACAATTTGAGCCCAGGAGAACGGAAGTTCATTCGGGGGACGTGGTGGGTACGTGGTGGGTACGAAACGTACCCACCACGTACCCACCAATGGGTATGAGCACATAGGCCAAGGTTTTTGCAAGTGACCACTTAAATTAAAGTTAAAATTTAATTCAAATCCTAAAACAGATTTAAAAAAAACAATTTGAGCCCAGGAGAGCGGAAGTTCATTGCGGGGGACGTGGTGGGTACGTGGTGGGTACGAAACGTACCCACCACGTACCCACCAATGGGTATGAGCACATAGGCCGAGGTTTTTGCAAGTGACCACTTAAATTAAAGTTAAAATTTAATTCAAATCCTAAAACAGATTTAAAAAAAACAATTTGAGCCCAGGAGAGCGGAAGTTCATTCGGGGGACGTGGTGGGTACGTGGTGGGTACGAAACGTACCCACCACGTACCCACCAATGGGTATGAGCACATAGGCCGAGATTTTTGCAAGTGACCACTTAAATTAAAGTTAAAATTTAATTCAAATCCTAAAACAGATTTAAAAAAAACAATTTGAGCCCAGGAGAGCGGAAGTTCATTGCGGGGGACGTGGTGGGTACGTGGTGGGTACGAAACGTACCCACCACGTACCCACCAATGGGTATGAGCACATAGGCCGAGGTTTTTGCAAGTGACCACTTAAATTAAAGTTAAAATTTAATTCAAATCCTAAAACAGATTTAAAAAAAACAATTTGAGCCCAGGAGAGCGGAAGTTCATTCGGGGGACGTGGTGGGTACGTGGTGGGTACGAAACGTACCCACCACGTACCCACCAATGGGTATGAGCACATAGGCCGAGATTTTTGCAAGTGACCACTTAAATTAAAGTTAAAATTTAATTCAAATCCTAAAACAGATTTAAAAAAAACAATTTGAGCCCAGGAGAGCGGAAGTTCATTGCGGGGGACGTGGTGGGTACGTGGTGGGTACGAAACGTACCCACCACGTACCCACCAATGGGTATGAGCACATAGGCCGAGATTTTTGCAAGTGACCACTTAAATTAAAGTTAAAATTTAATTCAAATCCTAAAACAGATTTAAAAAAAACAATTTGAGCCCAGGAGAGCGGAAGTTCATTCGGGGGACGTGGTGGGTACGTGATGGGTACGAAACGTACCCACCACGTACCCACCAATGGGTATGAGCACATAGGCCGAGGTTTTTGCAAGTGACCACTTAAATTAAAGTTAAAATTTAATTCAAATCCTAAAACAGATTTAAAAAAAACAATTTGAGCCCAGGAGAGCGGAAGTTCATTGCGGGGGACGTGGTGGGTACGTGGTGGGTACGAAACGTACCCACCACGTACCCACCAATGGGTATGAGCACATAGGCCGAGATTTTTGCAAGTGACCACTTAAATTAAAGTTAAAATTTAATTGAAATCCTAAAACAGATTTAAAAAAAACAATTTGAGCCCAGGAGAGCGGAAGTTCATTCGGGGGACGTGGTGGGTACGTGGTGGGTACGAAACGTACCCACCACGTACCCACCAATGGGTATGAGCACATAGGCCGAGGTTTTTGCAAGTGACCACTTAAATTAAAGTTAAAATTTAATTCAAATCCTAAAACAGATTTAAAAAAAACAATTTGAGCCCAGGAGAGCGGAAGTTCATTGCGGGGGACGTGGTGGGTACGTGGTGGGTACGAAACGTACCCACCACGTACCCACCAATGGGTATGAGCACATAGGCCGAGGTTTTTGCAAGTGACCACTTAAATTAAAGTTAAAATTTAATTCAAATCCTAAAACAGATTTAAAAAAAACAATTTGAGCCCAGGAGAGCGGAAGTTCATTGCGGGGGACGTGGTGGGTACGTGGTGGGTACGAAACGTACCGACCACGTACCCACCAATGGGTATGAGCACATAGGCCGAGATTTTTGCAAGTGACCACTTAAATTAAAGTTAAAATTTAATTCAAATCCTAAAACAGATTTAAAAAAAACAATTTGAGCCCAGGAGAGCGGAAGTTCATTCGGGGGACGTGGTGGGTACGTGGTGGGTACGAAACGTACCCACCACGTACCCACCAATGGGTATGAGCACATAGGCCGAGGTTTTTGCAAGTGACCACTTAAATTAAAGTTAAAATTTAATTCAAATCCTAAAACAGATTTAAAAAAAACAATTTGAGCCCAGGAGAGCGGAAGTTCATTCGGGGGACGTGGTGGGTACGTGGTGGGTACGAAACGTACCCACCACGTACCCACCAATGGGCATGAGCACATAGGCCGAGGTTTTTGCAAGTGACCACTTAAATTAAAGTTAAAATTTAATTCAAATCCTAAAACAGATTTAAAAAAAACAATTTGAGCCCAGGAGAGCGGAAGTTCATTGCGGGGGACGTGGGGGGTACGTGGTGGGTAAGAAACGTACCCACCACGTACCCACCAATGGGTATGAGCACATAGGCCGAGATTTTTGCAAGTGACCACTTAAATTAAAGTTAAAATTTAATTCAAATCCTAAAACAGATTTAAAAAAAACAATTTGAGCCCAGGAGAGCGGAAGTTCATTGCGGGGGACGTGGTGGGTACGTGGTGGGTACGAAACGTACCCACCACGTACCCACCAATGGGTATGAGCACATAGGCCGAGATTTTTGCAAGTGACCACTTAAATTAAAGTTAAAATTTAATTCAAATCCTAAAACAGATTTAAAAAAAACAATTTGAGCCCAGGAGAGCGGAAGTTCATTGCGGGGGACGTGGTGGGTACGTGGTGGGTACGAAACGTACCCACCACGTACCCACCAATGGGTATGAGCACATAGGCCGAGATTTTTGCAAGTGACCACTTAAATTAAAGTTAAAATTTAATTCAAATCCTAAAACAGATTTAAAAAAAACAATTTGAGCCCAGGAGAGCGGAAGTTCATTGCGGGGGACGTGGTGGGTACGTGGTGGGTACGAAACGTACCCACCACGTACCCACCAATGGGTATGAGCACATAGGCCGAGATTTTTGCAAGTGACCACTTAAATTAAAGTTAAAATTTAATTCAAATCCTAAAACAGATTTAAAAAAAACAATTTGAGCCCAGGAGAGCGGAAGTTCATTGCGGGGGACGTGGTGGGTACGTGGTGGGTACGAAACGTACCCACCACGTACCCACCAATGGGTATGAGCACATAGGCCGAGATTTTTGCAAGTGACCACTTAAATTAAAGTTAAAATTTAATTCAAATCCTAAAACAGATTTAAAAAAAACAATTTGAGCCCAGGAGAGCGGAAGTTCATTCGGGGGACGTGGTGGGTACGTGGTGGGTACGAAACGTACCCACCACGTACCCACCAATGGGTATGAGCACATAGGCCGAGGTTTTTGCAAGTGACCACTTAAATTAAAGTTAAAATTTAATTCAAATCCTAAAACAGATTTAAAAAAAACAATTTGAGCCCAGGAGAGCGGAAGTTCATTGCGGGGGACGTGGTGGGTACGTGGTGGGTACGAAACGTACCCACCACGTACCCACCAATGGGTATGAGCACATAGGCCGAGATTTTTGCAAGTGACCACTTAAATTAAAGTTAAAATTTAATTCAAATCCTAAAACAGATTTAAAAAAAACAATTTGAGCCCAGGAGAGCGGAAGTTCATTCGGGGGACGTGGTGGGTACGTGGTGGGTACGAAACGTACCCACCACGTACCCACCAATGGGTATGAGCACATAGGCCGAGGTTTTTGCAAGTGACCACTTAAATTAAAGTTAAAATTTAATTCAAATCCTAAAACAGATTTAAAAAAAACAATTTGAGCCCAGGAGAGCGGAAGTTCATTCGGGGGACGTGGTGGGTACGTGGTGGGTACGAAACGTACCCACCACGTACCCACCAATGGGTATGAGCACATAGGCCGAGGTTTTTGCAAGTGACCACTTAAATTAAAGTTAAAATTTAATTCAAATCCTAAAACAGATTTAAAAAAAACAATTTGAGCCCAGGAGAGCGGAAGTTCATTCGGGGGACGTGGTGGGTACGTGGTGGGTACGAAACGTACCCACCACGTACCCACCAATGGGTATGAGCACATAGGCCGAGGTTTTTGCAAGTGACCACTTAAATTAAAGTTAAAATTTAATTCAAATCCTAAAACAGATTTAAAAAAAACAATTTGAGCCCAGGAGAGCGGAAGTTCATTGCGGGGGACGTGGTGGGTACGTGGTGGGTACGAAACATAGGCCGAGATTTTTGCAAGTGACCACTTAAATTAAAGTTAAAATTTAATTCAAATCCTAAAACAGATTTAAAAAAACAATTTGAGCCCAGGAGAGCGGAAGTTCATTGCGGGGGACGTGGTGGGTACGTGGTGGGTACGAAACGTACCCACCACGTACCCACCAATGGGTATGAGCACATAGGCCGAGATTTTTGCAAGTGACCACTTAAATTAAAGTTAAAATTTAATTCAAATCCTAAAACAGATTTAAAAAAAACAATTTGAGCCCAGGAGAGCGGAAGTTCATTCGGGGGACGTGGTGGGTACGTGGTGGGTACGAAACGTACCCACCACGTACCCACCAATGGGTATGAGCACATAGGCCGAGGTTTTTGCAAGTGACCACTTAAATTAAAGTTAAAATTTAATTCAAATCCTAAAACAGATTTAAAAAAAACAATTTGAGCCCAGGAGAGCGGAAGTTCATTCGGGGGACGTGGTGGGTACGTGGTGGGTACGAAACGTACCCACCACGTACCCACCAATGGGTATGAGCACATAGGCCGAGATTTTTGCAAGTGACCACTTAAATTAAAGTTAAAATTTAATTCAAATCCTAAAACAGATTTAAAAAAAACAATTTGAGCCCAGGAGAGCGGAAGTTCATTCGGGGGACGTGGTGGGTATGAGCACATAGGCCGAGGTTTTTGCAAGTGACCACTTAAATTAAAGTTTAAATTTAATTCAAATCCTAAAACAGATTTAAAAAAAACAATTTGAGCCCAGGAGAGCGGAAGTTCATTCGGGGGACGTGGTGGGTACGTGGTGGGTACGAAACGTACCCACCAATGGGTATGAGCACATAGGCCGAGATTTTTGCAAGTGACCACTTAAATTAAAGTTAAAATTTAATTCAAATCCTAAAACAGATTTAAAAAAAACAATTTGAGCCCAGAAGAGCGGAAGTTCATTCGGGGGACGTGGTGGGTACGTGGTGGGTACGAAACGTACCCACCACGTACCCACCAATGGGTATGAGCACATAGGCCGAGGTTTTTGCAAGTGACCACTTAAATTAAAGTTAAAATTTAATTCAAATCCTAAAACAGATTTAAAAAAAACAATTTGAGCCCAGGAGAGCGGAAGTTCATTGCGGGGGACGTGGTGGGTACGTGGTGGGTACGAAACGTACCCACCACGTACCCACCAATGGGTATGAGCACATAGGCCGAGATTTTTGCAAGTGACCACTTAAATTAAAGTTAAAATTTAATTCAAATCCTAAAACAGATTTAAAAAAAACAATTTGAGCCCAGGAGAGCGGAAGTTCATTGCGGGGGACGTGGTGGGTACGTGGTGGGTACGAAACGTACCCACCACGTACCCACCAATGGGTATGAGCACATAGGCCGAGATTTTTGCAAGTGACCACTTAAATTAAAGTTAAAATTTAATTCAAATCCTAAAACAGATTTAAAAAAAACAATTTGAGCCCAGGAGAGCGGAAGTTCATTGCGGGGGACGTGGTGGGTATGAGCACATAGGCCGAGATTTTTGCAAGTGACCACTTAAATTAAAGTTAAAATTTAATTCAAATCCTAAAACAGATTTAAAAAAAACAATTTGAGCCCAGGAGAGCGGAAGTTCATTCGGGGGACGTGGTGGGTACGTGGTGGGTACGAAACGTACCCACCACGTACCCACCAATGGGTATGAGCACATAGGCCGAGGTTTTTGCAAGTGACCACTTAAATTAAAGTTAAAATTTAATTCAAATCCTAAAACAGATTTAAAAAAAACAATTTGAGCCCAGGAGAGCGGAAGTTCATTGCGGGGGACGTGGTGGGTACGTGGTGGGTACGAAACGTACCCACCACGTACCCACCAATGGGTATGAGCACATAGGCCGAGGTTTTTGCAAGTGACCACTTAAATTAAAGTTAAAATTTAATTCAAATCCTAAAACAGATTTAAAAAAAACAATTTGAGCCCAGGAGAGCGGAAGTTCATTGCGGGGGACGTGGTGGGTACGTGGTGGGTACGAAACGTACCCACCACGTACCCACCAATGGGTATGAGCACATAGGCCGAGATTTTTGCAAGTGACCACTTAAATTAAAGTTAAAATTTAATTCAAATCCTAAAACAGATTTAAAAAAAACAATTTGAGCCCAGGAGAGCGGAAGTTCATTCGGGGGACGTGGTGGGTACGTGGTGGGTACGAAACGTACCCACCACGTACCCACCAATGGGTATGAGCACATAGGCCGAGGTTTTTGCAAGTGACCACTTAAATTAAAGTTAAAATTTAATTCAAATCCAATTCAAATCCTAAAACAGATTTAAAAAAAACAATTTGAGCCCAGGAGAGCGGAAGTTCATTGCGGGGGACGTGGTGGGTACGTGGTGGGTACGAAACGTACCCACCACGTACCCACCAATGGGTATGAGCACATAGGCCGAGATTTTTGCAAGTGACCACTTAAATTAAAGTTAAAATTTAATTCAAATCCTAAAACAGATTTAAAAAAAACAATTTGAGCCCAGGAGAGCGGAAGTTCATTCGGGGGACGTGGTGGGTACGTGGTGGGTACGAAACGTACCCACCACGTACCCACCAATGGGTATGAGCACATAGGCCGAGGTTTTTGCAAGTGACCACTTAAATTAAAGTTAAAATTTAATTCAAATCCTAAAACAGATTTAAAAAAAACAATTTGAGCCCAGGAGAGCGGAAGTTCATTGCGGGGGACGTGGTGGGTACGTGGTGGGTACGAAACGTACCCACCACGTACCCACCAATGGGTATGAGCACATAGGCCGAGATTTTTGCAAGTGACCACTTAAATTAAAGTTAAAATTTAATTCAAATCCTAAAACAGATTTAAAAAAAACAATTTGAGCCCAGGAGAGCGGAAGTTCATTCGGGGGACGTGGTGGGTACGTGGTGGGTACGAAACATACCCACCACGTACCCACCAATGGGTATGAGCACATAGGCCGAGGTTTTTGCAAGTGACCACTTAAATTAAAGTTAAAATTTAATTCAAATCCTAAAACAGATTTAAAAAAAACAATTTGAGCCCAGGAGAGCGGAAGTTCATTCGGGGGACGTGGTGGGTACGTGGTGGGTACGAAACGTACCCACCACGTACCCACCAATGGGTATGAGCACATAGGCCGAGGTTTTTGCAAGTGACCACTTAAATTAAAGTTAAAATTTAATTCAAATCCTAAAACAGATTTAAAAAAAACAATTTGAGCCCAGGAGAGCGGAAGTTCATTGCGGGGGACGTGGGGGGTACGTGGTGGGTACGAAACGTACCCACCACGTACCCACCAATGGGTATGAGCACATAGGCCGAGGTTTTTGCAAGTGACCACTTAAATTAAAGTTAAAATTTAATTCAAATCCTAAAACAGATTTAAAAAAAACAATTTGAGCCCAGGAGAGCGGAAGTTCATTGCGGGGGACGTGGTGGGTACGTGGTGGGTACGAAACGTACCCACCACGTACCCACCAATGGGTATGAGCACATAGGCCGAGATTTTTGCAAGTGACCACTTAAATTAAAGTTAAAATTTAATTCAAATCCTAAAACAGATTTAAAAAAAACAATTTGAGCCCAGAAGAGCGAAGTTCATTCGGGGGACGTGGTGGGTACGTGGTGGGTACGAAACGTACCCACCACGTACCCACCAATGGGTATGAGCACATAGGCCGAGGTTTTTGCAAGTGACCACTTAAATTAAAGTTAAAATTTAATTCAAATCCTAAAACAGATTTAAAAAAAACAATTTGAGCCCAGGAGAGCGGAAGTTCATTGCGGGGGACGTGGTGGGTACGTGGTGGGTACGAAACGTACCCACCACGTACCCACCAATGGGTATGAGCACATAGGCCGAGATTTTTGCAAGTGACCACTTAAATTAAAGTTAAAATTTAATTCAAATCCTAAAACAGATTTAAAAAAAACAATTTGAGCCAGGAGAGCGGAAGTTCATTGCGGGGGACGTGGTGGGTACGTGGTGGGTACGAAACGTACCCACCACGTACCCACCAATGGGTATGAGCACATAGGCCGAGATTTTTGCAAGTGACCACTTAAATTAAAGTTAAAATTTAATTCAAATCCTAAACAGATTTAAAAAAAACAATTTGAGCCCAGGAGAGCGGAAGTTCATTGCGGGGGACGTGGTGGGTACGTGGTGGGTACGAAACGTACCCACCACGTACCCACCAATGGGTATGAGCACATAGGCCGAGATTTTTGCAAGTGACCACTTAAATTAAAGTTAAAATTTAATTCAAATCCTAAAACAGATTTAAAAAAAACAATTTGAGCCCAGGAGAGCGGAAGTTCATTGCGGGGGACGTGGTGGGTACGTGGTGGGTACGAAACGTACCCACCACGTACCCACCAATGGGTATGAGCACATAGGCCGAGGTTTTTGCAAGTGACCACTTAAATTAAAGTTAAAATTTAATTCAAATCCTAAAACAGATTTAAAAAAAACAATTTGAGCCAGGAGAGCGGAAGTTCATTCGGGGGACGTGGTGGGTACGTGGTGGGTACGAAACGTACCCACCACGTACCCACCAATGGGTATGAGCACATAGGCCGAGGTTTTTGCAAGTGACCACTTAAATTAAAGTTAAAATTTAATTCAAATCCTAAAACAGATTTAAAAAAAACAATTTGAGCCCAGGAGAGCGGAAGTTCATTGCGGGGACGTGGTGGGTACGTGGTGGGTACGAAACGTACCCACCACGTACCCACCAATGGGTATGAGCACATAGGCCGAGATTTTTGCAAGTGACCACTTAAATTAAAGTTAAAATTTAATTCAAATCCTAAAACAGATTTAAAAAAACAATTTGAGCCCAGGAGAGCGGAAGTTCATTCGGGGGACGTGGTGGGTACGTGGTGGGTACGAAACGTACCCACCACGTACCCACCAATGGGTATGAGCACATAGGCCGAGGTTTTTGCAAGTGACCACTTAAATTAAAGTTAAAATTTAATTCAAATCCTAAAACAGATTTAAAAAAACAATTTGAGCCCAGGAGAGCGGAAGTTCATTGCGGGGGACGTGGTGGGTACGTGGTGGGTACGAAACGTACCCACCACGTACCCACCAATGGGTATGAGCACATAGGCCGAGTTTTTTGCAAGTGACCACTTAAATTAAAGTTAAAATTTAATTCAAATCCTAAAACAGATTTAAAAAAAACAATTTGAGCCCAGGAGAGCGGAAGTTCATTGCGGGGGACGTGGTGGGTACGTGGTGGGTACGAAACGTACCCACCACGTACCCACCAATGGGTATGAGCACATAGGCCGAGATTTTGCAAGTGACCACTTAAATTAAAGTTAAAATTTAATTCAAATCCTAAAACAGATTTAAAAAAAACAATTTGAGCCCAGGAGAGCGGAAGTTCATTGCGGGGGACGTGGTGGGTACGTGGTGGGTACGAAACGTACCCACCACGTACCCACCAATGGGTATGAGCACATAGGCCGAGGTTTTTGCAAGTGACCACTTAAATTAAAGTTAAAATTTAATTCAAATCCTAAAACAGATTTAAAAAAAACAATTTGAGCCCAGGAGAGCGGAAGTTCATTCGGGGGACGTGGTGGGTACGTGGTGGGTACGAAACGTACCCACCACGTACCCACCAATGGGTATGAGCACATAGGCCGAGGTTTTTGCAAGTGACCACTTAAATTAAAGTTAAAATTTAATTCAAATCCTAAAACAGATTTAAAAAAAACAATTTGAGCCCAGGAGAGCGGAAGTTCATTGCGGGGGACGTGGGGGGTACGTGGTGGGTACGAAACGTACCCACCACGTACCCACCAATGGGTATGAGCACATAGGCCGAGATTTTTGCAAGTGACCACTTAAATTAAAGTTAAAATTTAATTCAAATCCTAAAACAGATTTAAAAAAAACAATTTGAGCCCAGGAGAGCGGAAGTTCATTACGGGGACGTGGTGGGTACGTGGTGGGTACGAAACGTACCCACCACGTACCCACCAATGGGTATGAGCACATAGGCCGAGATTTTTGCAAGTGACCACTTAAATTAAAGTTAAAATTTAATTCAAATCCTAAAACAGATTTAAAAAAAACAATTTGAGCCCAGGAGAGCGGAAGTTCATTGCGGGGGACGTGGTGGGTACGTGGTGGGTACGAAACGTACCCACCACGTACCCACCAATGGGTATGAGCACATAGGCCGAGATTTTTGCAAGTGACCACTTAAATTAAAGTTAAAATTTAATTCAAATCCTAAAACAGATTTAAAAAAAACAATTTGAGCCCAGGAGAGCGGAAGTTCATTCGGGGGACGTGGTGGGTACGTGGTGGGTACGAAACGTACCCACCACGTACCCACCAATGGGTATGAGCACATAGGCCGAGATTTTTGCAAGTGACCACTTAAATTAAAGTTAAAATTTAATTCAAATCCTAAAACAGATTTAAAAAAAACAATTTGAGCCCAGGAGAGCGGAAGTTCATTCGGGGGACGTGGTGGGTACGTGGTGGGTACGAAACGTACCCACCACGTACCCACCAATGGGTATGAGCACATAGGCCGAGGTTTTTGCAAGTGACCACTTAAATTAAAGTTAAAATTTAATTCAAATCCTAAAACAGATTTAAAAAAAACAATTTGAGCCCAGGAGAGCGGAAGTTCATTGCGGGGGACGTGGTGGGTACGTGGTGGGTACGAAACGTACCCACCACGTACCCACCAATGGGTATGAGCACATAGGCCGAGATTTTTGCAAGTGACCACTTAAATTAAAGTTAAAATTTAATTCAAATCCTAAAACAGATTTAAAAAAAACAATTTGAGCCCAGGAGAGCGGAAGTTCATTGCGGGGGACGTGGTGGGTACGTGGTGGGTACGAAACGTACCCACCACGTACCCACCAATGGGTATGAGCACATAGGCCGAGGTTTTTGCAAGTGACCACTTAAATTAAAGTTAAAATTTAATTCAAATCCTAAAACAGATTTAAAAAAAACAATTTGAGCCCAGGAGAGCGGAAGTTCATTGCGGGGGACGTGGTGGGTACGTGGTGGGTACGAAACGTACCCACCACGTACCCACCAATGGGTATGAGCACATAGGCCGAGATTTTTGCAAGTGACCACTTAAATTAAAGTTAAAATTTAATTCAAATCCTAAAACAGATTTAAAAAAAACAATTTGAGCCCAGGAGAGCGGAAGTTCATTCGGGGGACGTGGTGGGTACGTGGTGGGTACGAAACGTACCCACCACGTACCCACCAATGGGTATGAGCACATAGGCCGAGGTTTTTGCAAGTGACCACTTAAATTAAAGTTAAAATTTAATTCAAATCCTAAAACAGATTTAAAAAAAACAATTTGAGCCCAGGAGAGCGGAAGTTCATTGCGGGGGACGTGGTGGGTACGTGGTGGGTACGAAACGTACCCACCACGTACCCACCAATGGGTATGAGCACATAGGCCGAGATTTTTGCAAGTGACCACTTAAATTAAAGTTAAAATTTAATTCAAATCCTAAAACAGATTTAAAAAAAACAATTTGAGCCCAGGAGAGCGGAAGTTCATTCGGGGGACGTGGTGGGTACGTGGTGGGTACGAAACGTACCCACCACGTACCCACCAATGGGTATGAGCACATAGGCCGAGGTTTTTGCAAGTGACCACTTAAATTAAAGTTAAAATTTATTCAAATCCTAAAACAGATTTAAAAAAAACAATTTGAGCCCAGGAGAGCGGAAGTTCATTCGGGGGACGTGGTGGGTACGTGGTGGGTACGAAACGTACCCACCACGTACCCACCAATGGGTATGAGCACATAGGCCGAGGTTTTTGCAAGTGACCACTTAAATTAAAGTTAAAATTTAATTCAAATCCTAAAACAGATTTAAAAAAAACAATTTGAGCCCAGGAGAGCGGAAGTTCATTCGGGGGACGTGGTGGGTACGTGGTGGGTACGAAACGTACCCACCACGTACCCACCAATGGGTATGAGCACATAGGCCGAGATTTTTGCAAGTGACCACTTAAATTAAAGTTAAAATTTAATTCAAATCCTAAAACAGATTTAAAAAAAACAATTTGAGCCCAGGAGAGCGGAAGTTCATTCGGGGGACGTGGTGGGTACGTGGTGGGTACGAAACGTACCCACCACGTACCCACCAATGGGTATGAGCACATAGGCCGAGGTTTTTGCAAGTGACCACTTAAATTAAAGTTAAAATTTAATTCAAATCCTAAAACAGATTTAAAAAAAACAATTTGAGCCCAGGAGAGCGGAAGTTCATTGCGGGGGACGTGGTGGGTACGTGGTGGGTACGAAACGTACCCACCACGTACCCACCAATGGGTATGAGCACATAGGCCGAGATTTTTGCAAGTGACCACTTAAATTAAAGTTAAAATTTAATTCAAATCCTAAAACAGATTTAAAAAAAACAATTTGAGCCCAGGAGAGCGGAAGCTCATTTGGGGACGTGGTGGGTACGTGGTGGGTACGAAACGTACCCACCACGTACCCACCAATGGGTATGAGCACATAGGCCGAGGTTTTTGCAAGTGACCACTTAAATTAAAGTTAAAATTTAATTCAAATCCTAAAACAGATTTAAAAAAACAATTTGAGCCCAGGAGAGCGGAAGTTCATTGCGGGGGACGTGGTGGGTACGTGGTGGGTACGAAACGTACCCACCACGTACCCACCAATGGGTATGAGCACATAGGCCGAGATTTTTGCAAGTGACCACTTAAATTAAAGTTAAAATTTAATTCAAATCCTAAAACAGATTTAAAAAAAACAATTTGAGCCCAGGAGAGCGGAAGCTCATTGGGGGACGTGGTGGGTACGTGGTGGGTACGAAACGTACCCACCACGTACCCACCAATGGGTATGAGCACATAGGCCGAGGTTTTTGCAAGTGACCACTTAAATTAAAGTTAAAATTTAATTCAAATCCTAAAACAGATTTAAAAAAAACAATTTGAGCCCAGGAGAGCGGAAGTTCATTGCGGGGGACGTGGTGGGTACGTGGTGGGTACGAAACGTACCCACCACGTACCCACCAATGGGTATGAGCACATAGGCCGAGGTTTTTGCAAGTGACCACTTAAATTAAAGTTAAAATTTAATTCAAATCCTAAAACAGATTTAAAAAAAACAATTTGAGCCCAGGAGAGCGGAAGTTCATTGCGGGGGACGTGGTGGGTACGTGGTGGGTACGAAACGTACCCACCACGTACCCACCAATGGGTATGAGCACATAGGCCGAGATTTTTGCAAGTGACCACTTAAATTAAAGTTAAAATTTAATTCAAATCCTAAAACAGATTTAAAAAAAACAATTTGAGCCCAGGAGAGCGGAAGTTCATTCGGGGACGTGGTGGGTACGTGGTGGGTACGAAACGTACCCACCACGTACCCACCAATGGGTATGAGCACATAGGCCGAGGTTTTTGCAAGTGACCACTTAAATTAAAGTTAAAATTTAATTCAAATCCTAAAACAGATTTAAAAAAAACAATTTGAGCCCAGGAGAGCGGAAGTTCATTGCGGGGGACGTGGTGGGACGTGGTGGGTACGAAACGTACCCACCACGTACCCACCAATGGGTATGAGCACATAGGCCGAGATTTTTGCAAGTGACCACTTAAATTAAAGTTAAAATTTAATTCAAATCCTAAAACAGATTTAAAAAAAACAATTTGAGCCCAGGAGAGCGGAAGTTCATTGCGGGGGACGTGGTGGGTACGTGGTGGGTACGAAACGTACCCACCACGTACCCACCAATGGGTATGAGCACATAGGCCGAGATTTTTGCAAGTGACCACTTAAATTAAAGTTAAAATTTAATTCAAATCCTAAAACAGATTTAAAAAAAACAATTTGAGCCCAGGAGAGCGGAAGTTCATTGCGGGGGACGTGGTGGGTACGTGGTGGGTACGAAACGTACCCACCACGTACCCACCAATGGGTATGAGCACATAGGCCGAGATTTTTGCAAGTGACCACTTAAATTAAAGTTAAAATTTAATTCAAATCCTAAAACAGATTTAAAAAAAACAATTTGAGCCCAGGAGAGCGGAAGTTCATTGCGGGGGACGTGGTGGGTACGTGGTGGGTACGAAACGTACCCACCACGTACCCACCAATGGGTATGAGCACATAGGCCGAGGTTTTTGCAAGTGACCACTTAAATTAAAGTTAAAATTTAATTCAAATCCTAAAACAGATTTAAAAAAAACAATTTGAGCCCAGGAGAGCGGAAGTTCATTCGGGGGACGTGGTGGGTACGTGGTGGGTACGAAACGTACCCACCACGTACCCACCAATGGGTATGAGCACATAGGCCGAGGTTTTTGCAAGTGACCACTTAAATTAAAGTTAAAATTTAATTCAAATCCTAAAACAGATTTAAAAAAAACAATTTGAGCCCAGGAGAGCGGAAGTTCATTGCGGGGGACGTGGTGGGTACGTGGTGGGTACGAAACGTACCCACCACGTACCCACCAATGGGTATGAGCACATAGGCCGAGATTTTTGCAAGTGACCACTTAAATTAAAGTTAAAATTTAATTCAAATCCTAAAACAGATTTAAAAAAAACAATTTGAGCCCAGGAGAGCGGAAGTTCATTCGGGGGACGTGGTGGGTACGTGGTGGGTACGAAACGTACCCACCACGTACCCACCAATGGGTATGAGCACATAGGCCGAGGTTTTTGCAAGTGACCACTTAAATTAAAGTTAAAATTTAATTCAAATCCTAAAACAGATTTAAAAAAAACAATTTGAGCCCAGGAGAGCGGAAGTTCATTGCGGGGGACGTGGTGGGTACGTGGTGGGTACGAAACGTACCCACCACGTACCCACCAATGGGTATGAGCACATAGGCCGAGTTTTTTGCAAGTGACCACTTAAATTAAAGTTAAAATTTAATTCAAATCCTAAAACAGATTTAAAAAAAACAATTTGAGCCCAGGAGAGCGGAAGTTCATTGCGGGGGACGTGGTGGGTACGTGGTGGGTACGAAACGTACCCACCACGTACCCACCAATGGGTATGAGCACATACGCCGAGATTTTTGCAAGTGACCACTTAAATTAAAGTTAAAATTTAATTCAAATCCTAAAACAGATTTAAAAAAAACAATTTGAGCCCAGGAGAGCGGAAGTTCATTGCGGGGGACGTGGTGGGTACGTGGTGGGTACGAAACGTACCCACCACGTACCCACCAATGGGTATGAGCACATAGGCCGAGGTTTTTGCAAGTGACCACTTAAATTAAAGTTAAAATTTAATTCAAATCCTAAAACAGATTTAAAAAAAACAATTTGAGCCCAGGAGAGCGGAAGTTCATTCGGGGGACGTGGTGGGTACGTGGTGGGTACGAAACGTACCCACCACGTACCCACCAATGGGTATGAGCACATAGGCCGAGGTTTTTGCAAGTGACCACTTAAATTAAAGTTAAAATTTAATTCAAATCCTAAAACAGATTTAAAAAAAACAATTTGAGCCCAGGAGAGCGGAAGTTCATTGCGGGGGACGTGGGGGGTACGTGGTGGGTACGAAACGTACCCACCACGTACCCACCAATGGGTATGAGCACATAGGCCGAGATTTTTGCAAGTGACCACTTAAATTAAAGTTAAAATTTAATTCAAATCCTAAAACAGATTTAAAAAAAACAATTTGAGCCCAGGAGAGCGGAAGTTCATTACGGGGGACGTGGTGGGTACGTGGTGGGTACGAAACGTACCCACCACGTACCCACCAATGGGTATGAGCACATAGGCCGAGATTTTTGCAAGTGACCACTTAAATTAAAGTTAAAATTTAATTCAAATCCTAAAACAGATTTAAAAAAAACAATTTGAGCCCAGGAGAGCGGAAGTTCATTGCGGGGGACGTGGTGGGTACGTGGTGGGTACGAAACGTACCCACCACGTACCCACCAATGGGTATGAGCACATAGGCCGAGATTTTTGCAAGTGACCACTTAAATTAAAGTTAAAATTTAATTCAAATCCTAAAACAGATTTAAAAAAAACAATTTGAGCCCAGGAGAGCGGAAGTTCATTCGGGGGACGTGGTGGGTACGTGGTGGGTACGAAACGTACCCACCACGTACCCACCAATGGGTATGAGCACATAGGCCGAGATTTTTGCAAGTGACCACTTAAATTAAAGTTAAAATTTAATTCAAATCCTAAAACAGATTTAAAAAAAACAATTTGAGCCCAGGAGAGCGGAAGTTCATTCGGGGGACGTGGTGGGTACGTGGTGGGTACGAAACGTACCCACCACGTACCCACCAATGGGTATGAGCACATAGGCCGAGGTTTTTGCAAGTGACCACTTAAATTAAAGTTAAAATT
The DNA here is from genome assembly GCA_951812415.1 of Beris morrisii. Lineage (NCBI taxonomy): Eukaryota > Metazoa > Arthropoda > Insecta > Diptera > Stratiomyidae > Beris > Beris morrisii. Next base: position 44,789 of record CATOSH010000006.1, on the reverse strand, counting down.
TAATTCAAATCCTAAAACAGATTTAAAAAAAACAATTTGAGCCCAGGAGAGCGGAAGTTCATTGCGGGGGACGTGGTGGGTACGTGGTGGGTACGAAACGTACCCACCACGTACCCACCAATGGGTATGAGCACATAGGCCGAGATTTTTGCAAGTGACCACTTAAATTAAAGTTAAAATTTAATTCAAATCCTAAAACAGATTTAAAAAAAACAATTTGAGCCCAGGAGAGCGGAAGTTCATTGCGGGGGACGTGGTGGGTACGTGGTGGGTACGAAACGTACCCACCACGTACCCACCAATGGGTATGAGCACATAGGCCGAGGTTTTTGCAAGTGACCACTTAAATTAAAGTTAAAATTTAATTCAAATCCTAAAACAGATTTAAAAAAAACAATTTGAGCCCAGGAGAGCGGAAGTTCATTGCGGGGGACGTGGTGGGTACGTGGTGGGTACGAAACGTACCCACCACGTACCCACCAATGGGTATGAGCACATAGGCCGAGATTTTTGCAAGTGACCACTTAAATTAAAGTTAAAATTTAATTCAAATCCTAAAACAGATTTAAAAAAAACAATTTGAGCCCAGGAGAGCGGAAGTTCATTCGGGGGACGTGGTGGGTACGTGGTGGGTACGAAACGTACCCACCACGTACCCACCAATGGGTATGAGCACATAGGCCGAGGTTTTTGCAAGTGACCACTTAAATTAAAGTTAAAATTTAATTCAAATCCTAAAACAGATTTAAAAAAAACAATTTGAGCCCAGGAGAGCGGAAGTTCATTGCGGGGGACGTGGTGGGTACGTGGTGGGTACGAAACGTACCCACCACGTACCCACCAATGGGTATGAGCACATAGGCCGAGATTTTTGCAAGTGACCACTTAAATTAAAGTTAAAATTTAATTCAAATCCTAAAACAGATTTAAAAAAAACAATTTGAGCCCAGGAGAGCGGAAGTTCATTCGGGGGACGTGGTGGGTACGTGGTGGGTACGAAACGTACCCACCACGTACCCACCAATGGGTATGAGCACATAGGCCGAGGTTTTTGCAAGTGACCACTTAAATTAAAGTTAAAATTTAATTCAAATCCTAAAACAGATTTAAAAAAAACAATTTGAGCCCAGGAGAGCGGAAGTTCATTCGGGGGACGTGGTGGGTACGTGGTGGGTACGAAACGTACCCACCACGTACCCACCAATGGGTATGAGCACATAGGCCGAGGTTTTTGCAAGTGACCACTTAAATTAAAGTTAAAATTTAATTCAAATCCTAAAACAGATTTAAAAAAAACAATTTGAGCCCAGGAGAGCGGAAGTTCATTCGGGGGACGTGGTGGGTACGTGGTGGGTACGAAACGTACCCACCACGTACCCACCAATGGGTATGAGCACATAGGCCGAGATTTTTGCAAGTGACCACTTAAATTAAAGTTAAAATTTAATTCAAATCCTAAAACAGATTTAAAAAAAACAATTTGAGCCCAGGAGAGCGGAAGTTCATTCGGGGGACGTGGTGGGTACGTGGTGGGTACGAAACGTACCCACCACGTACCCACCAATGGGTATGAGCACATAGGCCGAGGTTTTTGCAAGTGACCACTTAAATTAAAGTTAAAATTTAATTCAAATCCTAAAACAGATTTAAAAAAAACAATTTGAGCCCAGGAGAGCGGAAGTTCATTGCGGGGGACGTGGTGGGTACGTGGTGGGTACGAAACGTACCCACCACGTACCCACCAATGGGTATGAGCACATAGGCCGAGATTTTTGCAAGTGACCACTTAAATTAAAGTTAAAATTTAATTCAAATCCTAAAACAGATTTAAAAAAAACAATTTGAGCCCAGGAGAGCGGAAGCTCATTTGGGGGACGTGGTGGGTACGTGGTGGGTACGAAACGTACCCACCACGTACCCACCAATGGGTATGAGCACATAGGCCGAGGTTTTTGCAAGTGACCACTTAAATTAAAGTTAAAATTTAATTCAAATCCTAAAACAGATTTAAAAAAACAATTTGAGCCCAGGAGAGCGGAAGTTCATTGCGGGGGACGTGGTGGGTACGTGGTGGGTACGAAACGTACCCACCACGTACCCACCAATGGGTATGAGCACATAGGCCGAGATTTTTGCAAGTGACCACTTAAATTAAAGTTAAAATTTAATTCAAATCCTAAAACAGATTTAAAAAAAACAATTTGAGCCCAGGAGAGCGGAAGTTCATTCGGGGGACGTGGTGGGTACGTGGTGGATACGAAACGTACCCACCACGTACCCACCAATGGGTATGAGCACATAGGCCGAGGTTTTTGCAAGTGACCACTTAAATTAAAGTTAAAATTTAATTCAAATTCTAAAACAGATTTAAAAAAAACAATTTGAGCCCAGGAGAGCGGAAGTTCATTCGGGGGACGTGGTGGGTACGTGGTGGGTACGAAACGTACCCACCACGTACCCACCAATGGGTATGAGCACATAGGCCGAGATTTTTGCAAGTGACCACTTAAATTAAAGTTAAAATTTAATTCAAATCCTAAAACAGATTTAAAAAAAACAATTTGAGCCCAGGAGAGCGGAAGTTCATTCGGGGGACGTGGTGGGTACGTGGTGGGTACGAAACGTACCCACCACGTACCCACCAATGGGTATGAGCACATAGGCCGAGGTTTTTGCAAGTGACCACTTAAATTAAAGTTAAAATTTAATTCAAATCCTAAAACAGATTTAAAAAAAACAATTTGAGCCCAGGAGAGCGGAAGTTCATTGCGGGGGACGTGGTGGGTACGTGGTGGGTACGAAACGTACCCACCAATGGGTATGAGCACATAGGCCGAGATTTTTGCAAGTGACCACTTAAATTAAAGTTAAAATTTAATTCAAATCCTAAAACAGATTTAAAAAAAACAATTTGAGCCCAGGAGAGCGGAAGTTCATTGCGGGGGACGTGGTGGGTACGTGGTGGGTACGAAACGTACCCACCACGTACCCACCAATGGGTATGAGCACATAGGCCGAGATTTTTGCAAGTGACCACTTAAATTAAAGTTAAAATTTAATTCAAATCCTAAAACAGATTTAAAAAAAACAATTTGAGCCCAGGAGAGCGGAAGTTCATTGCGGGGGACGTGGTGGGTACGTGGTGGGTACGAAACGTACCCACCACGTACCCACCAATGGGTATGAGCACATAGGCCGAGATTTTTGCAAGTGACCACTTAAATTAAAGTTAAAATTTAATTCAAATCCTAAAACAGATTTAAAAAAAACAATTTGAGCCCAGGAGAGCGGAAGTTCATTGCGGGGGACGTGGTGGGTACGAAACGTACCCACCACGTACCCACCAATGGGTATGAGCACATAGGCCGAGGTTTTTGCAAGTGACCACTTAAATTAAAGTTAAAATTTAATTCAAATCCTAAAACAGATTTAAAAAAAACAATTTGAGCCCAGGAGAGCGGAAGTTCATTGCGGGGGACGTGGTGGGTACGTGGTGGGTACGAAACGTACCCACCACGTACCCACCAATGGGTATGAGCACATAGGCCGAGATTTTTGCAAGTGACCACTTAAATTAAAGTTAAAATTTAATTCAAATCCTAAAACAGATTTAAAAAAAACAATTTGAGCCCAGGAGAGCGGAAGTTCATTCGGGGGACGTGGTGGGTACGTGGTGGGTACGAAACGTACCCACCACGTACCCACCAATGGGTATGAGCACATAGGCCGAGATTTTTGCAAGTGACCACTTAAATTAAAGTTAAAATTTAATTCAAATCCTAAAACAGATTTAAAAAAAACAATTTGAGCCCAGGAGAGCGGAAGTTCATTGCGGGGGACGTGGTGGGTACGTGGTGGGTACGAAACGTACCCACCACGTACCCACCAATGGGTATGAGCACATAGGCCGAGATTTTTGCAAGTGACCACTTAAATTAAAGTTAAAATTTAATTCAAATCCTAAAACAGATTTAAAAAAAACAATTTGAGCCCAGGAGAGCGGAAGTTCATTGCGGGGGACGTGGTGGGTACGTGGTGGGTACGAAACGTACCCACCACTTACCCACCAATGGGTATGAGCACATAGGCCGAGGTTTTTGCAAGTGACCACTTAAATTAAAGTTAAAATTTAATTCAAATCCTAAAACAGATTTAAAAAAAACAATTTGAGCCCAGGAGAGCGGAAGTTCATTCGGGGGACGTGGTGGGTACGTGGTGGGTACGAAACGTACCCACCACGTACCCACCAATGGGTATGAGCACATAGGCCGAGGTTTTTGCAAGTGACCACTTAAATTAAAGTTAAAATTTAATTCAAATCCTAAAACAGATTTAAAAAAAACAATTTGAGCCCAGGAGAGCGGAAGTTCATTGCGGGGGACGTGGTGGGTACGTGGTGGGTACGAAACGTACCCACCACGTACCCACCAATGGGTATGAGCACATAGGCCGAGGTTTTTGCAAGTGACCACTTAAATTAAAGTTAAAATTTAATTCAAATCCTAAAACAGATTTAAAAAAAACAATTTGAGCCCAGGAGAGCGGAAGTTCATTCGGGGGACGTGGTGGGTACGTGGTGGGTACGAAACGTACCCACCACGTACCCACCAATGGGTATGAGCACATAGGCCGAGGTTTTTGCAAGTGACCACTTAAATTAAAGTTAAAATTTAATTCAAATCCCAAAACAGATTTAAAAAAAACAATTTGAGCCCAGGAGAGCGGAAGTTCATTGCGGGGGACGTGGTGGGTACGTGGTGGGTACGAAACGTACCCACCACGTACCCACCAATGGGTATGAGCACATAGGCCGAGATTTTTGCAAGTGACCACTTAAATTAAAGTTAAAATTTAATTCAAATCCTAAAACAGATTTAAAAAAAACAATTTGAGCCCAGGAGAGCGGAAGTTCATTGCGGGGGACGTGGTGGGTACGTGGTGGGTACGAAACGTACCCACCACGTACCCACCAATGGGTATGAGCACATAGGCCGAGGTTTTTGCAAGTGACCACTTAAATTAAAGTTAAAATTTAATTCAAATCCTAAAACAGATTTAAAAAAAACAATTTGAGCCCAGGAGAGCGGAAGTTCATTGCGGGGGACGTGGTGGGTACGTGGTGGGTACGAAACGTACCCACCACGTACCCACCAATGGGTATGAGCACATAGGCCGAGATTTTTGCAAGTGACCACTTAAATTAAAGTTAAAATTTAATTCAAATCCTAAAACAGATTTAAAAAAAACAATTTGAGCCCAGGAGAGCGGAAGTTCATTGCGGGGGACGTGGTGGGTACGTGGTGGGTACGAAACGTACCCACCACGTACCCACCAATGGGTATGAGCACATAGGCCGAGGTTTTTGCAAGTGACCACTTAAATTAAAGTTAAAATTTAATTCAAATCCTAAAACAGATTTAAAAAAAACAATTTGAGCCCAGGAGAGCGGAAGTTCATTGCGGGGGACGTGGTGGGTACGTGGTGGGTACGAAACGTACCCACCACGTACCCACCAATGGGTATGAGCACATAGGCCGAGATTTTTGCAAGTGACCACTTAAATTAAAGTTAAAATTTAATTCAAATCCTAAAACAGATTTAAAAAAAAACAATTTGAGCCCAGGAGAGCGGAAGTTCATTGCGGGGGACGTGGTGGGTACGTGGTGGGTACGAAACGTACCCACCACGTACCCACCAATGGGTATGAGCACATAGGCCGAGATTTTTGCAAGTGACCACTTAAATTAAAGTTAAAATTTAATTCAAATCCTAAAACAGATTTAAAAAAAACAATTTGAGCCCAGGAGAGCGGAAGTTCATTCGGGGGACGTGGTGGGTACGTGGTGGGTACGAAACGTACCCACCACGTACCCACCAATGGGTATGAGCACATAGGCCGAGGTTTTTGCAAGTGACCACTTAAATTAAAGTTAAAATTTAATTCAAATCCTAAAACAGATTTAAAAAAAACAATTTGAGCCCAGGAGAGCGGAAGTTCATTGCGGGGGACGTGGTGGGTACGTGGTGGGTACGAAACGTACCCACCACGTACCCACCAATGGGTATGAGCACATAGGCCGAGGTTTTTGCAAGTGACCACTTAAATTAAAGTTAAAATTTAATTCAAATCCTAAAACAGATTTAAAAAAAACAATTTGAGCCCAGGAGAGCGGAAGTTCATTGCGGGGGACGTGGTGGGTACGTGGTGGGTACGAAATGTACCCACCACGTACCCACCAATGGGTATGAGCACATAGGCCGAGATTTTTGCAAGTGACCACTTAAATTAAAGTTAAAATTTAATTCAAATCCTAAAACAGATTTAAAAAAAACAATTTGAGCCCAGGAGAGCGGAAGTTCATTGCGGGGGACGTGGTGGGTACGTGGTGGGTACGAAACGTACCCACCACGTACCCACCAATGGGTATGAGCACATAGGCCGAGGTTTTTGCAAGTGACCACTTAAATTAAAGTTAAAATTTAATTCAAATCCTAAAACAGATTTAAAAAAAAACAATTTGAGCCCAGGAGAGCGGAAGTTCATTGCGGGGGACGTGGTGGGTACGTGGTGGGTACGAAACGTACCCACCACGTACCCACCAATGGGTATGAGCACATAGGCCGAGATTTTTGCAAGTGACCACTTAAATTAAAGTTAAAATTTAATTCAAATCCTAAAACAGATTTAAAAAAAACAATTTGAGCCCAGGAGAGCGGAAGTTCATTGCGGGGGACGTGGTGGGTACGAAACGTACCCACCACGTACCCACCAATGGGTATGAGCACATAGGCCGAGGTTTTTGCAAGTGACCACTTAAATTAAAGTTAAAATTTAATTCAAATCCTAAAACAGATTTAAAAAAAACAATTTGAGCCCAGGAGAGCGGAAGTTCATTGCGGGGGACGTGGTGGGTATGAGCACATAGGCCGAGGTTTTTGCAAGTGACCACTTAAATTAAAGTTAAAATTTAATTCAAATCCTAAAACAGATTTAAAAAAAACAATTTGAGCCCAGGAGAGCGGAAGTTCATTGCGGGGGACGTGGTGGGTACGTGGTGGGTACGAAATGTACCCACCACGTACCCACCAATGGGTATGAGCACATAGGCCGAGATTTTTGCAAGTGACCACTTAAATTAAAGTTAAAATTTAATTCAAATCCTAAAACAGATTTAAAAAAAACAATTTGAGCCCAGGAGAGCGGAAGTTCATTGCGGGGGACGTGGTGGGTACGTGGTGGGTACGAAACGTACCCACCACGTACCCACCAATGGGTATGAGCACATAGGCCGAGGTTTTTGCAAGTGACCACTTAAATTAAAGTTAAAATTTAATTCAAATCCTAAAACAGATTTAAAAAAAACAATTTGAGCCCAGGAGAGCGGAAGTTCATTGCGGGGGACGTGGTGGGTACGTGGTGGGTACGAAACGTACCCACCACGTACCCACCAATGGGTATGAGCACATAGGCCGAGATTTTTGCAAGTGACCACTTAAATTAAAGTTAAAATTTAATTCAAATCCTAAAACAGATTTAAAAAAAACAATTTGAGCCCAGAAGAGCGGAAGTTCATTCGGGGGACGTGGTGGGTACGTGGTGGGTACGAAACGTACCCACCACGTACCCACCAATGGGTATGAGCTCATAGGCCGAGGTTTTTGCAAGTGACCACTTAAATTAAAGTTAAAATTTAATTCAAATCCTAAAACAGATTTAAAAAAAACAATTTGAGCCCAGGAGAGCGGAAGTTCATTGCGGGGGACGTGGGGGGTACGTGGTGGGTACGAAACGTACCCACCACGTACCCACCAATGGGTATGAGCACATAGGCCGAGATTTTTGCAAGTGACCACTTAAATTAAAGTTAAAATTTAATTCAAATCCTAAAACAGATTTAAAAAAAACAATTTGAGCCCAGGAGAGCGGAAGTTCATTGCGGGGGACGTGGTGGGTACGTGGTGGGTACGAAACGTACCCACCACGTACCCACCAATGGGTATGAGCACATAGGCCGAGATTTTTGCAAGTGACCACTTAAATTAAAGTTAAAATTTAATTCAAATCCTAAAACAGATTTAAAAAAAACAATTTGAGCCCAGGAGAGCGGAAGTTCATTGCGGGGGACGTGGTGGGTACGAAACGTACCCACCACGTACCCACCAATGGGTATGAGCACATAGGCCGAGATTTTTGCAAGTGACCACTTAAATTAAAGTTAAAATTTAATTCAAATCCTAAAACAGATTTAAAAAAAACAATTTGAGCCCAGGAGAGCGGAAGTTCATTGCGGGGGACGTGGTGGGTACGTGGTGGGTACGAAACGTACCCACCACGTACCCACCAATGGGTATGAGCACATAGGCCGAGATTTTTGCAAGTGACCACTTAAATTAAAGTTAAAATTTAATTCAAATCCTAAAACAGATTTAAAAAAAACAATTTGAGCCCAGGAGAGCGGAAGTTCATTGCGGGGGACGTGGTGGGTACGTGGTGGGTACGAAACGTACCCAGCACGTACCCACCAATGGGTATGAGCACATAGGCCGAGATTTTTGCAAGTGACCACTTAAATTAAAGTTAAAATTTAATTCAAATCCTAAAACAGATTTAAAAAAAACAATTTGAGCCCAGGAGAGCGGAAGTTCATTCGGGGGACGTGGTGGGTACGTGGTGGGTACGAAACGTACCCACCACGTACCCACCAATGGGTATGAGCACATAGGCCGAGGTTTTTGCAAGTGACCACTTAAATTAAAGTTAAAATTTAATTCAAATCCTAAAACAGATTTAAAAAAAACAATTTGAGCCCAGGAGAGCGGAAGTTCATTGCGGGGGACGTGGTGGGTACGTGGTGGGTACGAAACGTACCCACCACGTACCCACCAATGGGTATGAGCACATAGGCCGAGATTTTTGCAACTGACCACTTAAATTAAAGTTAAAATTTAATTCAAATCCTAAAACAGATTTAAAAAAAACAATTTGAGCCCAGGAGAGCGGAAGTTCATTGCGGGGGACGTGGTGGGTACGTGGTGGGTACGAAACGTACCCACCACGTACCCACCAATGGGTATGAGCACATAGGCCGAGATTTTTGCAAGTGACCACTTAAATTAAAGTTAAAATTTAATTCAAATCCTAAAACAGATTTAAAAAAAACAATTTGAGCCCAGGAGAGCGGAAGTTCATTCGGGGGACGTGGTGGGTACGTGGTGGGTACGAAACGTACCCACCACGTACCCACCAATGGGTATGAGCACATAGGCCGAGGTTTTTGCAAGTGACCACTTAAATTAAAGTTAAAATTTAATTCAAATCCTAAAACAGATTTAAAAAAAACAATTTGAGCCCAGGAGAGCGGAAGTTCATTGCGGGGGACGTGGTGGGTACGTGGTGGGTACGAAACGTACCCACCACGTACCCACCAATGGGTATGAGCACATAGGCCGAGATTTTTGCAAGTGACCACTTAAATTAAAGTTAAAATTTAATTCAAATCCTAAAACAGATTTAAAAAAAACAATTTGAGCCCAGGAGAGCGGAAGTTCATTCGGGGGACGTGGTGGGTACGTGGTGGGTACGAAACGTACCCACCACGTACCCACCAATGGGTATGAGCACATAGGCCGAGGTTTTTGCAAGTGACCACTTAAATTAAAGTTAAAATTTAATTCAAATCCTAAAACAGATTTAAAAAAAACAATTTGAGCCCAGGAGAGCGGAAGTTCATTGCGGGGGACGTGGTGGGTACGTGGTGGGTACGAAACGTACCCACCACGTACCCACCAATGGGTATGAGCACATAGGCCGAGATTTTTGCAAGTGACCACTTAAATTAAAGTTAAAATTTAATTCAAATCCTAAAACAGATTTAAAAAAAACAATTTGAGCCCAGGAGAGCGGAAGTTCATTCGGGGGACGTGGTGGGTACGTGGTGGGTACGAAACGTACCCACCACGTACCCACCAATGGGTATGAGCACATAGGCCGAGGTTTTTGCAAGTGACCACTTAAATTAAAGTTAAAATTTAATTCAAATCCTAAAACAGATTTAAAAATACAATTTGAGCCCAGGAGAGCGGAAGTTCATTGCGGGGGACGTGGGGGGTACGTGGTGGGTACGAAACGTACCCACCACGTACCCACCAATGGGTATGAGCACATAGGCCGAGATTTTTGCAAGTGACCACTTAAATTAAAGTTAAAATTTAATTCAAATCCTAAAACAGATTTAAAAAAAACAATTTGAGCCCAGGAGAGCGGAAGTTCATTGCGGGGGACGTGGTGGGTACGTGGTGGGTACGAAACGTACCCACCACGTACCCACCAATGGGTATGAGCACATAGGCCGAGATTTTTGCAAATGACCACTTAAATTAAAGTTAAAATTTAATTCAAATCCTAAAACAGATTTAAAAAAAACAATTTGAGCCCAGGAGAGCGGAAGTTCATTGCGGGGGACGTGGTGGGTACGTGGTGGGTACGAAACGTACCCACCACGTACCCACCAATGGGTATGAGCACATAGGCCGAGATTTTTGCAAGTGACCACTTAAATTAAAGTTAAAATTTAATTCAAATCCTAAAACAGATTTAAAAAAAACAATTTGAGCCCAGGAGAGCGGAAGTTCATTGCGGGGGACGTGGTGGGTACGTGGTGGGTACGAAACGTACCCACCACGTACCCACCAATGGGTATGAGCACATAGGCCGAGGTTTTTGCAAGTGACCACTTAAATTAAAGCTAAAATTTAATTCAAATCCTAAAACAGATTTAAAAAAAACAATTTGAGCCCAGGAGAGCGGAAGTTCATTGCGGGGGACGTGGTGGGTACGTGGTGGGTACGAAACGTACCCACCACGTACCCACCAATGGGTATGAGCACATAGGCCGAGATTTTTGCAAGTGACCACTTAAATTAAAGTTAAAATTTAATTCAAATCCTAAAACAGATTTAAAAAAAACAATTTGAGCCCAGGAGAGCGGAAGTTCATTCGGGGGACGTGGTGGGTACGTGGTGGGTACGAAACATACCCACCACGTACCCACCAATGGGTATGAGCACATAGGCCGAGGTTTTTGCAAGTGACCACTTAAATTAAAGTTAAAATTTAATTCAAATCCTAAAACAGATTTAAAAAAAACAATTTGAGCCCAGGAGAGCGGAAGTTCATTGCGAGGGACGTGGTGGGTACGTGGTGGGTACGAAACGTACCCACCACGTACCCACCAATGGGTATGAGCACATAGGCCGAGGTTTTTGCAAGTGACCACTTAAATTAAAGTTAAAATTTAATTCAAATCCTAAAACAGATTTAAAAAAAACAATTTGAGCCCAGGAGAGCGGAAGTTCATTGCGGGGGACGTGGTGGGTACGTGGTGGGTACGAAACGTACCCACCACGTACCCACCAATGGGTATGAGCACATAGGCCGAGATTTTTGCAAGTGACCACTTAAATTAAAGTTAAAATTTAATTCAAATCCTAAAACAGATTTAAAAAAAACAATTTGAGCCCAGGAGAGCGGAAGTTCATTCGGGGGACGTGGTGGGTACGTGGTGGGTACGAAACGTACCCACCACGTACCCACCAATGGGTATGAGCACATAGGCCGAGGTTTTTGCAAGTGACCACTTAAATTAAAGTTAAAATTTAATTCAAATCCTAAAACAGATTTAAAAAAAACAATTTGAGCCCAGGAGAGCGGAAGTTCATTGCGGGGGACGTGGTGGGTACGTGGTGGGTACGAAACGTACCCACCACGTACCCACCAATGGGTATGAGCACATAGGCCGAGATTTTTGCAAGTGACCACTTAAATTAAAGTTAAAATTTAATTCAAATCCAAAAACAGATTTAAAAAAAACAATTTGAGCCCAGGAGAGCGGAAGTTCATTGCGGGGGACGTGGTGGGTACGTGGTGGGTACGAAACGTACCCACCACGTACCCACCAATGGGTATGAGCACATAGGCCGAGGTTTTTGCAAGTGACCACTTAAATTAAAGCTAAAATTTAATTCAAATCCTAAAACAGATTTAAAAAAAACAATTTGAGCCCAGGAGAGCGGAAGTTCATTGCGGGGGACGTGGTGGGTACGTGGTGGGTACGAAACGTACCCACCACGTACCCACCAATGGGTATGAGCACATAGGCCGAGATTTTTGCAAGTGACCACTTAAATTAAAGTTAAAATTTAATTCAAATCCTAAAACAGATTTAAAAAAAACAATTTGAGCCCAGGAGAGCGGAAGTTCATTCGGGGGACGTGGTGGGTACGTGGTGGGTACGAAACATACCCACCACGTACCCACCAATGGGTATGAGCACATAGGCCGAGGTTTTTGCAAGTGACCACTTAAATTAAAGTTAAAATTTAATTCAAATCCTAAAACAGATTTAAAAAAAACAATTTGAGCCCAGGAGAGCGGAAGTTCATTGCGGGGGACGTGGTGGGTACGTGGTGGGTACGAAACGTACCCACCACGTACCCACCAATGGGTATGAGCACATAGGCCGAGGTTTTTGCAAGTGACCACTTAAATTAAAGTTAAAATTTAATTCAAATCCTAAAACAGATTTAAAAAAAACAATTTGAGCCCAGGAGAGCGGAAGTTCATTGCGGGGGACGTGGTGGGTACGTGGTGGGTACGAAACGTACCCACCACGTACCCACCAATGGGTATGAGCACATAGGCCGAGATTTTTGCAAGTGACCACTTAAATTAAAGTTAAAATTTAATTCAAATCCTAAAACAGATTTAAAAAAAACAATTTGAGCCCAGGAGAGCGGAAGTTCATTCGGGGGACGTGGTGGGTACGTGGTGGGTACGAAACGTACCCACCACGTACCCACCAATGGGTATGAGCACATAGGCCGAGGTTTTTGCAAGTGACCACTTAAATTAAAGTTAAAATTTAATTCAAATCCTAAAACAGATTTAAAAAAAATAATTTGAGCCCAGGAGAGCGGAAGTTCATTGCGGGGGACGTGGTGGGTACGTGGTGGGTACGAAACGTACCCACCACGTACCCACCAATGGGTATGAGCACATAGGCCGAGGTTTTTGCAAGTGACCACTTAAATTAAAGTTAAAATTTAATTCAAATCCTAAAACAGATTTAAAAAAAACAATTTGAGCCCAGGAGAGCGGAAGTTCATTGCGGGGGACGTGGTGGGTACGTGGTGGGTACGAAACGTACCCACCAATGAGTATGAGCACATAGGCCGAGATTTTTGCAAGTGACCACTTAAATTAAAGTTAAAATTTAATTCAAATCCTAAAACAGATTTAAAAAAAACAATTTGAGCCCAGGAGAGCGGAAGTTCATTCGGGGGACGTGGTGGGTACGTGGTGGGTACGAAACGTACCCACCACGTACCCACCAATGGGTATGAGCACATAGGCCGAGGTTTTTGCAAGTGACCACTTAAATTAAAGTTAACATTTAATTCAAATCCTAAAACAGATTTAAAAAAAACAATTTGAGCCCAGGAGAGCGGAAGTTCATTGCGGGGGACGTGGTGAGTACGAAACGTACCCACCACGTACCCACCAATGGGTATGAGCACATAGGCCGAGATTTTTGCAAGTGACCACTTAAATTAAAGTTAAAATTTAATTCAAATCCTAAAACAGATTTAAAAAAAACAATTTGAGCCCAGGAGAGCGGAAGTTCATTGCGGGGGACGTGGTGGGTACGTGGTGGGTACGAAACGTACCCACCACGTACCCACCAATGGGTATGAGCACATAGGCCGAGGTTTTTGCAAGTGACCACTTAAATTAAAGTTAAAATTTAATTCAAATCCTAAAACAGATTTAAAAAAAACAATTTGAGCCCAGGAGAGCGGAAGTTCATTGCGGGGGACGTGGGGGGTACGTGGTGGGTACGAAACGTACCCACCACGTACCCACCAATGGGTATGAGCACATAGGCCGAGATTTTTGCAAGTGACCACTTAAATTAAAGTTAAAATTTAATTCAAATCCTAAAACAGATTTAAAAAAAACAATTTGAGCCCAGGAGAGCGGAAGTTCATTCGGGGGACGTGGTGGGTATGAGCACATAGGCCGAGGTTTTTGCAAGTGACCACTTAAATTAAAGTTAAAATTTAATTCAAATCCTAAAACAGATTTAAAAAAAACAATTTGAGCCCAGGAGAGCGGAAGTTCATTGCGGGGGACGTGGGGGGTACGTGGTGGGTACGAAACGTACCCACCACGTACCCACCAATGGGTATGAGCACATAGGCCGAGATTTTTGCAAGTGACCACTTAAATTAAAGTTAAAATTTAATTCAAATCCTAAAACAGATTTAAAAAAAACAATTTGAGCCCAGGAGAGCGGAAGTTCATTGCGGGGGACGTGGTGGGTACGTGGTGGGTACGAAACGTACCCACCACGTACCCACCAATGGGTATGAGCACATAGGCCGAGATTTGTGCAAGTGATCACTTAAATTAAAGTTAAAATTTAATTCAAATCCTAAAACAGATTTAAAAAAAACAATTTGAGCCCAGGAGAGCGGAAGTTCATTGCGGGGGACGTGGTGGGTACGTGGTGGGTACGAAACGTACCCACCACGTACCCACCAATGAGTATGAGCACATAGGCCGAGATTTTTGCAAGTGACCACTTAAATTAAAGTTAAAATTTAATTCAAATCCTAAAACAGATTTAAAAAAAACAATTTGAGCCCAGGAGAGCGGAAGTTCATTCGGGGGACGTGGTGGGTACGTGGTGGGTACGAAACGTACCCACCACGTACCCACCAATGGGTATGAGCACATAGGCCGAGGTTTTTGCAAGTGACCACTTAAATTAAAGTTAAAATTTAATTCAAATCCTAAAACAGATTTAAAAAAAACAATTTGAGCCCAGGAGAGCGGAAGTTCATTCGGGGGACGTGGTGGGTACGTGGTGGGTACGAAACGTACCCACCACGTACCCACCAATGGGTATGAGCACATAGGCCGAGGTTTTTGCAAGTGACCACTTAAATTAAAGTTAAAATTTAATTCAAATCCTAAAACAGATTTAAAAAAAACAATTTGAGCCCAGGAGAGCGGAAGTTCATTCGGGGGACGTGGTGGGTACGTGGTGGGTACGAAACGTACCCACCACGTACCCACCAATGGGTATGAGCACATAGGCCGAGATTTTTGCAAGTGACCACTTAAATTAAAGTTAAAATTTAATTCAAATCCTAAAACAGATTTAAAAAAAACAATTTGAGCCCAGGAGAACGGAAGTTCATTGCGGGGGACGTGGTGGGTACGTGGTGGGTACGAAACGTACCCACCACGTACCCACCAATGGGTATGAGCACATAGGCCGAGATTTTTGCAAGTGACCACTTAAATTAAAGTTAAAATTTAATTCAAATCCTAAAACAGATTTAAAAAAAACAATTTGAGCCCAGGAGAGCGGAAGTTCATTGCGGGGGACGTGGTGGGTACGTGGTGGGTACAAAACGTACCCACCACGTACCCACCAATGGGTATGAGCACATAGGCCGAGATTTTTGCAAGTGACCACTTAAATTAAAGTTAAAATTTAATTCAAATCCTAAAACAGATTTAAAAAAAACAATTTGAGCCCAGGAGAGCGGAAGTTCATTCGGGGGACGTGGTGGGTACGTGGTGGGTACGAAACGTACCCACCACGTACCCACCAATGGGTATGAGCACATAGGCCGAGGTTTTTGCAAGTGACCACTTAAATTAAAGTTAAAATTTAATTCAAATCCTAAAACAGATTTAAAAAAAACAATTTGAGCCCAGGAGAGCGGAAGTTCATTGCGGGGGACGTGGTGGGTACGTGGTGGGTACGAAACGTACCCACCACGTACCCACCCATGGGTATGAGCACATAGGCCGAGATTTTTGCAAGTGACCACTTAAATTAAAGTTAAAATTTAATTCAAATCCTAAAACAGATTTAAAAAAAACAATTTGAGCCCAGGAGAGCGGAAGTTCATTCGGGGGACGTGGTGGGTACGAAACGTACCCACCACGTACCCACCAATGGGTATGAGCACATAGGCCGAGGTTTTTGCAAGTGACCACTTAAATTAAAGTTAAAATTTAATTCAAATCCTAAAACAGATTTAAAAAAAACAATTTGAGCCCAGGAGAGCGGAAGTTCATTCGGGGGACGTGGTGGGTACGTGGTGGGTACGAAACGTACCCACCACGTACCCACCAATGGGTATGAGCACATAGGCCGAGATTTTTGCAAGTGACCACTTAAATTAAAGTTAAAATTTAATTCAAATCCTAAAACAGATTTAAAAAAAACAATTTGAGCCCAGGAGAGCGGAAGTTCATTGCGGGGGACGTGGTGGGTACGTGGTGGGTACGAAACGTACCCACCACGTACCCACCAATGGGTATGAGCACATAGGCCGAGATTTTTGCAAGTGACCACTTAAATTAAAGTTAAAATTTAATTCAAATCCTAAAACAGATTTAAAAAAAACAATTTGAGCCCAGGAGAGCGGAAGTTCATTGCGGGGGACGTGGTGGGTACGTGGTGGGAAAAAACGTACCCACCACGTACCCACCAATGGGTATGAGCACATAGGCCGAGATTTTTGCAAGTGACCACTTAAATTAAAGTTAAAATTTAATTCAAATCCTAAAACAGATTTAAAAAAAACAATTTGAGCCCAGGAGAGCGGAAGTTCATTCGGGGGACGTGGTGGGTACGTGGTGGGTACGAAACGTACCCACCACGTACCCACCAATGGGTATGAGCACATAGGCCGAGGTTTTTGCAAGTGACCACTTAAATTAAAGTTAAAATTTAATTCAAATCCTAAAACAGATTTAAAAAAAACAATTTGAGCCCAGGAGAGCGGAAGTTCATTGCGGGGGACGTGGTGGGTACGTGGTGGGTACGAAACGTACCCACCACGTACCCACCCATGGGTATGAGCACATAGGCCGAGATTTTTGCAAGTGACCACTTAAATTAAAGTTAAAATTTAATTCAAATCCTAAAACAGATTTAAAAAAAACAATTTGAGCCCAGGAGAGCGGAAGTTCATTGCGGGGGACGTGGTGGGTACGTGGTGGGTACGAAACGTACCCACCACGTACCCACCAATGGGTATGAGCACATAGGCCGAGATTTTTGCAAGTGACCACTTAAATTAAAGTTAAAATTTAATTCAAATCCAAAAACAGATTTAAAAAAAACAATTTGAGCCCAGGAGAGCGGAAGTTCATTGCGGGGGACGTGGTGGGTACGTGGTGGGTACGAAACGTACCCACCACGTACCCACCAATGGGTATGAGCACATAGGCCGAGATTTTTGCAAGTGACCACTTAAATTAAAGTTAAAATTTAATTCAAATCCTAAAACAGATTTAAAAAAAACAATTTGAGCCCAGGAGAGCGGAAGTTCATTGCGGGGGACGTGGTGGGTACGAAACGTACCCACCACGTACCCATCAATGGGTATGAGCACATAGGCCGAGGTTTTTGCAAGTGACCACTTAAATTAAAGTTAAAATTTAATTCAAATCCTAAAACAGATTTAAAAAAAACAATTTGAGCCCAGGAGAGCGGAAGTTCATTGCGGGGGACGTGGGGGGTACGTGGTGGGTACGAAACGTACCCACCACGTACCCACCAATGGGTATGAGCACATAGGCCGAGATTTTTGCAAGTGACCACTTAAATTAAAGTTAAAATTTAATTCAAATCCTAAAACAGATTTAAAAAAAACAATTTGAGCCCAGGAGAGCGGAAGTTCATTGCAGGGGACGTGGTGGGTACGTGGTGGGTACGAAACGTACCCACCACGTACCCACCAATGGGTATGAGCACATAGGCCGAGATTTTTGCAAGTGACCACTTAAATTAAAGTTAAAATTTAATTCAAATCCAAAAACAGATTTAAAAAAAACAATTTGAGCCCAGGAGAGCGGAAGTTCATTGCGGGGGACGTGGTGGGTACGTGGTGGGTACGAAACGTACCCACCACGTACCCACCAATGGGTATGAGCACATAGGCCGAGATTTTTGCAAGTGACCACTTAAATTAAAGTTAAAATTTAATTCAAATCCTAAAACAGATTTAAAAAAAACAATTTGAGCCCAGGAGAGCGGAAGTTCATTCGGGGGACGTGGTGGGTACGTGGTGGGTACGAAACGTACCCACCACGTACCCACCAATGGGTATGAGCACATAGGCCGAGGTTTTTGCAAGTGACCACTTAAATTAAAGTTAAAATTTAATTCAAATCCTAAAACAGATTTAAAAAAAACAATTTGAGCCCAGGAGAGCGGAAGTTCATTGCGGGGGACGTGGTGGGTACGAAACGTACCCACCACGTACCCATCAATGGGTATGAGCACATAGGCCGAGATTTTTCCAAGTGACCACTTAAATTAAAGTTAAAATTTAATTCAAATCCTAAAACAGATTTAAAAAAAACAATTTGAGCCCAGGAGAGCGGAAGTTCATTGCGGGGGACGTGGTGGGTACGTGGTGGGTACGAAACGTACCCACCACGTACCCACCAATGGGTATGAGCACATAGGCCGAGATTTTTGCAAGTGACCACTTAAATTAAAGTTAAAATTTAATTCAAATCCTAAAACAGATTTAAAAAAAACAATTTGAGCCCAGGAGAGCGGAAGTTCATTGCGGGGGACGTGGTGGGTACGTGGTGGGTACGAAACGTACCCACCACGTACCCACCAATGGGTATGAGCACATAGGCCGAGATTTTTGCAAGTGACCACTTAAATTAAAGTTAAAATTTAATTCAAATCCTAAAACAGATTTAAAAAAAACAATTTGAGCCCAGGAGAGCGGAAGTTCATTCGGGGGACGTGGTGGGTACGAAACGTACCCACCACGTACCCACCAATGGGTATGAGCACATAGGCCGAGGTTTTTGCAAGTGACCACTTAAATTAAAGTTAAAATTTAATTCAAATCCTAAAACAGATTTAAAAAAAACAATTTGAGCCCAGGAGAGCGGAAGTTCATTCGGGGGACGTGGTGGGTACGTGGTGGGTACGAAACGTACCCACCACGTACCCACCAATGGGTATGAGCACATAGGCCGAGATTTTTGCAAGTGACCACTTAAATTAAAGTTAAAATTTAATTCAAATCCTAAAACAGATTTAAAAAAAACAATTTGAGCCCAGGAGAGCGGAAGTTCATTGCGGGGGACGTGGTGGGTACGTGGTGGGTACGAAACGTACCCACCACGTACCCACCAATGGGTATGAGCACATAGGCCGAGATTTTTGCAAGTGACCACTTAAATTAAAGTTAAAATTTAATTCAAATCCTAAAACAGATTTAAAAAAAACAATTTGAGCCCAGGAGAGCGGAAGTTCATTGCGGGGGACGTGGTGGGTACGTGGTGGGTACGAAACGTACCCACCACGTACCCACCAATGGGTATGAGCACATAGGCCGAGATTTTTGCAAGTGACCACTTAAATTAAAGTTAAAATTTAATTCAAATCCTAAAACAGATTTAAAAAAAACAATTTGAGCCCAGGAGAGCGGAAGTTCATTGCGGGGGACGTGGTGGGTACGTGGTGGGTACGAAACGTACCCACCACGTACCCACCAATGGGTATGAGCACATAGGCCGAGATTTTTGCAAGTGACCACTTAAATTAAAGTTAAAATTTAATTCAAATCCTAAAACAGATTTAAAAAAAACAATTTGAGCCCAGGAGAGCGGAAGTTCATTCGGGGGACGTGGTGGGTACGTGGTGGGTACGAAACGTACCCACCACGTACCCACCCATGGGTATGAGCACATAGGCCGAGGTTTTTGCAAGTGACCACTTAAATTAAAGTTAAAATTTAATTCAAATCCTAAAACAGATTTAAAAAAAACAATTTGAGCCCAGGAGAGCGGAAGTTCATTGCGGGGGACGTGGGGGGTACGTGGTGGGTACGAAACGTACCCACCACGTACCCACCAATGGGTATGAGCACATAGGCCGAGATTTTTGCAAGTGACCACTTAAATTAAAGTTAAAATTTAATTCAAATCCTAAAACAGATTTAAAAAAAACAATTTGAGCCCAGGAGAGCGGAAGTTCATTGCGGGGGACGTGGTGGGTACGTGGTGGGTACGAAACGTACCCACCACGTACCCACCAATGGGTATGAGCACATAGGCCGAGATTTTTGCAAGTGACCACTTAAATTAAAGTTAAAATTTAATTCAAATCCAAAAACAGATTTAAAAAAAACAATTTGAGCCCAGGAGAGCGGAAGTTCATTGCGGGGGACGTGGTGGGTACGTGGTGGGTACGAAACGTACCCACCACGTACCCACCAATGGGTATGAGCACATAGGCCGAGATTTTTGCAAGTGACCACTTAAATTAAAGTTAAAATTTAATTCAAATCCTAAAACAGATTTAAAAAAAACAATTTGAGCCCAGGAGAGCGGAAGTTCATTCGGGGGACGTGGTGGGTACGTGGTGGGTACGAAACGTACCCACCACGTACCCACCAATGGGTATGAGCACATAGGCCGAGGTTTTTGCAAGTGACCACTTAAATTAAAGTTAAAATTTAATTCAAATCCTAAAACAGATTTAAAAAAAACAATTTGAGCCCAGGAGAGCGGAAGTTCATTGCGGGGGACGTGGTGGGTACGAAACGTACCCACCACGTACCCATCAATGGGTATGAGCACATAGGCCGAGATTTTTCCAAGTGACCACTTAAATTAAAGTTAAAATTTAATTCAAATCCTAAAACAGATTTAAAAAAAACAATTTGAGCCCAGGAGAGCGGAAGTTCATTGCGGGGGACGTGGTGGGTACGTGGTGGGTACGAAACGTACCCACCACGTACCCACCAATGGGTATGAGCACATAGGCCGAGATTTTTGCAAGTGACCACTTAAATTAAAGTTAAAATTTAATTCAAATCCTAAAACAGATTTAAAAAAAACAATTTGAGCCCAGGAGAGCGGAAGTTCATTGCGGGGGACGTGGTGGGTACGTGGTGGGTACGAAACGTACCCACCACGTACCCACCAATGGGTATGAGCACATAGGCCGAGATTTTTGCAAGTGACCACTTAAATTAAAGTTAAAATTTAATTCAAATCCTAAAACAGATTTAAAAAAAACAATTTGAGCCCAGGAGAGCGGAAGTTCATTCGGGGGACGTGGTGGGTACGAAACGTACCCACCACGTACCCACCAATGGGTATGAGCACATAGGCCGAGGTTTTTGCAAGTGACCACTTAAATTAAAGTTAAAATTTAATTCAAATCCTAAAACAGATTTAAAAAAAACAATTTGAGCCCAGGAGAGCGGAAGTTCATTCGGGGGACGTGGTGGGTACGTGGTGGGTACGAAACGTACCCACCACGTACCCACCAATGGGTATGAGCACATAGGCCGAGATTTTTGCAAGTGACCACTTAAATTAAAGTTAAAATTTAATTCAAATCCTAAAACAGATTTAAAAAAAACAATTTGAGCCCAGGAGAGTGGAAGTTCATTCGGAGGACGTGGTGGGTACGTGGTGGGTACGAAACGTACCCACCACGTACCCACTAATGGGTATGAGCACATAGGCCGAGATTTTTGCAAGTGACCACTTAAATTAAAGTTAAAATTTAATTCAAATCCTAAAACAGATTTAAAAAAAACAATTTGAGCCCAGGAGAGCGGAAGTTCATTGCGGGGGACGTGGTGGGTACGTGGTGGGTACGAAACGTACCCACCACGTACCCACCAATGGGTATGAGCACATAGGCCGAGATTTTTGCAAGTGACCACTTAAATTAAAGTTAAAATTTAATTCAAATCCTAAAACAGATTTAAAAAAAACAATTTGAGCCCAGGAGAGCGGAAGTTCATTGCGGGGGACGTGGTGGGTACGTGGTGGGTACGAAACGTACCCACCACGTACCCACCAATGGGTATGAGCACATAGGCCGAGATTTTTGCAAGTGACCACTTAAATTAAAGTTAAAATTTAATTCAAATCCTAAAACAGATTTAAAAAAAACAATTTGAGCCCAGGAGAGCGGAAGTTCATTGCGGGGGACGTGGTGGGTACGTGGTGGGTACGAAACGTACCCACCACGTACCCACCAATGGGTATGAGCACATAGGCCGAGATTTTTGCAAGTGACCACTTAAATTAAAGTTAAAATTTAATTCAAATCCTAAAACAGATTTAAAAAAAACAATTTGAGCCCAGGAGAGCGGAAGTTCATTCGGGGGACGTGGTGGGTACGTGGTGGGTACGAAACGTACCCACCACGTACCCACCAATGGGTATGAGCACATAGGCCGAGGTTTTTGCAAGTGACCACTTAAATTAAAGTTAAAATTTAATTCAAATCCTAAAACAGATTTAAAAAAAACAATTCGAGCCCAGGAGAGCGGAAGTTCATTGCGGGGGACGTGGTGGGTGCGTGGTGGGTACGAAACGTACCCACCACGTACCCACCAATGGGTATGAGCACATAGGCCGAGATTTTTGCAAGTGACCACTTAAATTAAAGTTAAAATTTAATTCAAATCCTAAAACAGATTTAAAAAAAACAATTTGAGCCCAGGAGAGCGGAAGTTCATTGCGGGGGACGTGGTGGGTACGTGGTGGGTACGAAACGTACCCACCACGTACCCACCAATGGGTATGAGCACATAGGCCGAGATTTTTGCAAGTGACCACTTAAATTAAAGTTAAAATTTAATTCAAATCCTAAAACAGATTTAAAAAAAACAATTTGAGCCCAGGAGAGCGGAAGTTCATTGCGGGGGACGTGGTGGGTACGTGGTGGGTACGAAACGTACCCACCACGTACCCACCAATGGGTATGAGCACATAGGCCGAGATTTTTGCAAGTGACCACTTAAATTAAAGTTAAAATTTAATTCAAATCCTAAAACAGATTTAAAAAAAACAATTTGAGCCCAGGAGAGCGGAAGTTCATTGCGGGGGACGTGGTGGGTACGTGGTGGGTACGAAACGTACCCACCACGTACCCACCAATGGGTATGAGCACATAGGCCGAGATTTTTGCAAGTGACCACTTAAATTAAAGTTAAAATTTAATTCAAATCCTAAAACAGATTTAAAAAAAACAATTTGAGCCCAGGAGAGCGGAAGTTCATTGCGGGGGACGTGGTGGGTACGAAACGTACCCACCACGTACCCACCAATGGGTATGAGCACATAGGCCGAGATTTTTGCAAGTGACCACTTAAATTAAAGTTAAAATTTAATTCAAATCCTAAAACAGATTTAAAAAAAACAATTTGAGCCCAGGAGAGCGGAAGTTCATTCGGGGGACGTGGTGGGTACGTGGTGGGTACGAAAAGTACAGATTTAAAAAAAACAATTTGAGCCCAGGAGAGCGGAAGTTCATTGCGGGGGACGTGGTGGGTACGTGGTGGGTACGAAACGTACCCACCACGTACCCACCAATGGGTATGAGCACATAGGCCGAGATTTTTGCAAGTGACCACTTAAATTAAAGTTAAAATTTAATTCAAATCCTAAAACAGATTTAAAAAAAACAATTTGAGCCCAGGAGAGCGGAAGTTCATTGCGGGGGACGTGGTGGGTACGTGGTGGGTACGAAACGTACCCACCACGTACCCACCAATGGGTATGAGCACATAGGCCGAGATTTTTGCAAGTGACCACTTAAATTAAAGTTAAAATTTAATTCAAATCCTAAAACAGATTTAAAAAAAACAATTTGAGCCCAGGAGAGCGGAAGTTCATTGCGGGGGACGTGGTGGGTACGTGGTGGGTACGAAACGTACCCACCACGTACCCACCAATGGGTATGAGCACATAGGCCGAGATTTTTGCAAGTGACCACTTAAATTAAAGTTAAAATTTAATTCAAATCCTAAAACAGATTTAAAAAAAACAATTTGAGCCCAGGAGAGCGGAAGTTCATTCGGGGGACGTGGTGGGTACGTGGTGGGTACGAAACGTACCCACCACGTACCCACCAATGGGTATGAGCACATAGGCCGAGGTTTTTGCAAGTGACCACTTAAATTAAAGTTAAAATTTAATTCAAATCCTAAAACAGATTTAAAAAAAACAATTTGAGCCCAGGAGAGCGGAAGTTCATTCGGGGGACGTGGTGGGTACGTGGTGGGTACGAAACGTACCCACCACGTACCCACCAATGGGTATGAGCACATAGGCCGAGATTTTTGCAAGTGACCACTTAAATTAAAGTTAAAATTTAATTCAAATCCTAAAACAGATTTAAAAAAAACAATTTCAGCCCAGGAGAGCGGAAGTTCATTGCGGGGGACGTGGTGGGTACGTGGTGGGTACGAAACGTACCCACCACGTACCCACCAATGGGTATGAGCACATAGGCCGAGATTTTTGCAAGTGACCACTTAAATTAAAGTTAAAATTTAATTCAAATCCTAAAACAGATTTAAAAAAAACAATTTGAGCCCAGGAGAGCGGAAGTTCATTGCGGGGGACGTGGTGGGTACGTAGTGGGTACGAAACGTACCCACCACGTACCCACTAATGGGTATGAGCACATAGGCCGAGATTTTTGCAAGTGACCACTTAAATTAAAGTTAAAATTTAATTCAAATCCTAAAACAGATTTAAAAAAAACAATTTGAGCCCAGGAGAGCGGAAGTTCATTGCGGGGGACGTGGTGGGTACGTGGTGGGTACGAAACGTACCCACCACGTATCCACCAATGGGTATGAGCACATAGGCCGAGATTTTTGCAAGTGACCACTTAAATTAAAGTTAAAATTTAATTCAAATCCTAAAACAGATTTAAAAAAAACAATTTGAGCCCAGGAGAGCGGAAGTTCATTGCGGGGGACGTGGTGGGTACGTGGTGGGTACGAAACGTACCCACCACGTACCCATCAATGGGTATGAGCACATAGGCCGAGATTTTTGCAAGTGACCACTTAAATTAAAGTTAAAATTTAATTCAAATCCTAAAACAGATTTAAAAAAAACAATTTGAGCCCAGGAGAGCGGAAGTTCGTTCGGGGGACGTGGTGGGTACGTGGTGGGTACGAAACGTACCCACCACGTACCCACCAATGGGTATGAGCACATAGGCCGAGATTTTTGCAAGTGACCACTTAAATTAAAGTTAAAATTTAATTCAAATCCTAAAACAGATTTAAAAAAAACAATTCGAGCCCAGGAGAGCGGAAGTTCATTGCGGGGGACGTGGTGGGTACGTGGTGGGTACGAAACGTACCCACCACGTACCCACCAATGGGTATGAGCACATAGGCCGAGATTTTTGCAAGTGACCACTTAAATTAAAGTTAAAATTTAATTCAAATCCTAAAACAGATTTAAAAAAAACAATTTGAGCCCAGGAGAGCGGAAGTTCATTGCGGGGGACGTGGTGGGTACGTGGTGGGTACGAAACGTACCCACCACGTACCCACCAATGGGTATGAGCACATAGGCCGAGATTTTTGCAAGTGACCACTTAAATTAAAGTTAAAATTTAATTCAAATCCTAAAACAGATTTAAAAAAAACAATTTGAGCCCAGGAGAGCGGAAGTTCATTCGGGGGACGTGGTGGGTACGTGGTGGGTACGAAACGTACCCACCACGTACCCACCAATGGGTATGAGCACATAGGCCGAGGTTTTTGCAAGTGACCACTTAAATTAAAGTTAAAATTTAATTCAAATCCTAAAACAGATTTAAAAAAAACAATTTGAGCCCAGGAGAGCGGAAGTTCATTGCGGGGGACGTGGTGGGTACGTGGTGGGTACGAAACGTACCCACCACGTACCCACCAATGGGTATGAGCACATAGGCCGAGGTTTTTGCAAGTGACCACTTAAATTAAAGTTAAAATTTAATTCAAATCCTAAAACAGATTTAAAAAAAACAATTTGAGCCCAGGAGAGCGGAAGTTCATTGCGGGGGACGTGGTGGGTACGTGGTGGGTACGAAACGTACCCACCACGTACCCACCAATGGGTATGAGCACATAGGCCGAGATTTTTGCAAGTGACCACTTAAATTAAAGTTAAAATTTAATTCAAATCCTAAAACAGATTTAAAAAAAACAATTTGAGCCCAGGAGAGCGGAAGTTCATTGCGGGGGACGTGGTGGGTACGTGGTGGGTACGAAACGTACCCACCACGTACCCACCAATGGGTATGAGCACATAGGCCGAGATTTTTGCAAGTGACCACTTAAATTAAAGTTAAAATTTAATTCAAATCCTAAAACAGATTTAAAAAAAACAATTTGAGCCCAGGAGAGCGGAAGTTCATTGCGGGGGACGTGGTGGGTACGTGGTGGGTACGAAACGTACCCACCACGTACCCACCAATGGGTATGAGCACATAGGCCGAGATTTTTGCAAGTGACCACTTAAATTAAAGTTAAAATTTAATTCAAATAATAAAACAGATTTAAAAAAAACAATTTGAGCCCAGGAGAGCGGAAGTTCATTGCGGGGGACGTGGTGGGTACGTGGTGGGTACGAAACGTACCCACCACGTACCCACCAATGGGTATGAGCACATAGGCCGAGATTTTTGCAAGTGACCACTTAAATTAAAGTTAAAATTTAATTCAAATCCTAAAACAGATTTAAAAAAAACAATTTGAGCCCAGGAGAGCGGAAGTTCATTCGGGGGACGTGGTGGGTACGTGGTGGGTACGAAACGTACCCACCACGTACCCACCAATGGGTATGAGCACATAGGCCGAGGTTTTTGCAAGTGACCACTTAAATTAAAGTTAAAATTTAATTCAAATCCTAAAACAGATTTAAAAAAAACAATTTGAGCCCAGGAGAGCGGAAGTTCATTCGGGGGACGTGGTGGGTACGAAACGTACCCACCACGTACCCACCAATGGGTATGAGCACATAGGCCGAGATTTTTGCAAGTGACCACTTAAATTAAAGTTAAAATTTAATTCAAATCCTAAAACAGATTTAAAAAAAACAATTTGAGTCCAGGAGAGCGGAAGTTCATTGCGGGGGACGTGGTGGGTACGTGGTGGGTACGAAACGTACCCACCACGTACCCACCAATGGGTATGAGCACATAGGCCGAGATTTTTGCAAGTGACCACTTAAATTAAAGTTAAAATTTAATTCAAATCCTAAAACAGATTTAAAAAAAACAATTTGAGCCCAGGAGAGCGGAAGTTCATTGCGGGGGACGTGGTGGGTACGTGGTGGGTACGAAACGTACCCACCACGTACCCACCAATGGGTATGAGCACATAGGCCGAGATTTTTGCAAGTGACCACTTAAATTAAAGTTAAAATTTAATTCAAATCCTAAAACAGATTTAAAAAAAACAATTTGAGCCCAGGAGAGCGGAAGTTCATTGCGGGGGACGTGGTGGGTACGTGGTGGGTACGAAACGTACCCACCACGTACCCACCAATGGGTATGAGCACATAGGCCGAGATTTTTGCAAGTGACCACTTAAATTAAAGTTAAAATTTAATTCAAATCCTAAAACAGATTTAAAAAAAACAATTTGAGCCCAGGAGAGCGGAAGTTCATTGCGGGGGACGTGGTGGGTACGTAGTGGGTACGAAACGTACCCACCACGTACCCACCAATGGGTATGAGCACATAGGCCGAGATTTTTGCAAGTGACCACTTAAATTAAAGTTAAAATTTAATTCAAATCCTAAAACAGATTTAAAAAAAACAATTTGAGCCCAGGAGAGCGGAAGTTCATTCGGGGGACGTGGTGGGTACGTGGTGGGTACGAAACGTACCCACCACGTACCCACCAATGGGTATGAGCACATAGGCCGAGGTTTTTGCAAGTGACCACTTAAATTAAAGTTAAAATTTAATTCAAATCCTAAAACAGATTTAAAAAAAACAATTTGAGCCCAGGAGAGCGGAAGTTCATTGCGGGGGACGTGGTGGGTACGTGGTGAGTACGAAACGTACCCACCACGTACCCACCAATGGGTATGAGCACATAGGCCGAGATTTTTGCAAGTGACCACTTAAATTAAAGTTAAAATTTAATTCAAATCCTAAAACAGATTTAAAAAAAACAATTTGAGCCCAGGAGAGCGGAAGTTCATTGCGGGGGACGTGGTGGGTACGTGGTGGGTACGAAACGTACCCACCACGTACCCACCAATGGGTATGAGCACATAGGCCGAGATTTTTGCAAGTGACCACTTAAATTAAAGTTAAAATTTAATTCAAATCCTAAAACAGATTTAAAAAAAACGATTTGAGCCCAGGAGAGCGGAAGTTCATTGCGGGGGACGTGGTGGGTACGTGGTGGGTACGAAACGTACCCACCACGTACCCACCAATGGGTATGAGCACATAGGCCGAGGTTTTTGCAAGCGACCACTTAAATTAAAGTTAAAATTTAATTCAAATCCTAAAACAGATTTAAAAAAAACAATTTGAGCCCAGGAGAGCGGAAGTTCATTCGGGGGACGTGGTGGGTACGTGGTGGGTACGTTTCGTACCCACCACGTACCCACCAATGGGTATGAGCACATAGGCCGAGGTTTTTGCAAGTGACCACTTAAATTAAAGTTAAAATTTAATTCAAATCCTAAAACAGATTTAAAAAAAACAATTTGAGCCCAGGAGAGCGGAAGTTCATTGCGGGGGACGTGGTGGGTACGTGGTGAGTACGAAACGTACCCACCACGTACCCACCAATGGGTATGAGCACATAGGCCGAGATTTTTGCAAGTGACCACTTAAATTAAAGTTAAAATTTAATTCAAATCCTAAAACAGATTTAAAAAAAACAATTTGAGCCCAGGAGAGCGGAAGTTCATTGCGGGGGACGTGGTGGGTACGTGGTGGGTACGAAACGTACCCACCACGTACCCACCAATGGGTATGAGCACATAGGCCGAGATTTTTGCAAGTGACCACTTAAATTAAAGTTAAAATTTAATTCAAATCCTAAAACAGATTTAAAAAAAACAATTTGAGCCCAGGAGAGCGGAAGTTCATTGCGGGGGACGTGGTGGGTACGTGGTGGGTACGAAACGTACCCACCACGTACCCACCAATGGGTATGAGCACATAGGCCGAGGTTTTTGCAAGTGACCACTTAAATTAAAGTTAAAATTTAATTGAAATCCTAAAACAGATTTAAAAAAAACAATTTGAGCCCAGGAGAGCGGAAGTTCATTGCGGGGGACGTGGTGGGTACGTGGTGGGTACGAAACGTACCCACCACGTACCCACCAATGGGTATGAGCACATAGGCCGAGATTTTTGCAAGTGACCACTTAAATTAAAGTTAAAATTTAATTCAAATCCTAAAACAGATTTAAAAAAAACAATTTGAGCCCAGGAGAGCGGAAGTTCATTGCGGGGGACGTGGTGGGTACGTGGTGGGTACGAAACGTACCCACCACGTACCCACCAATGGGTATGAGCACATAGGCCGAGATTTTTGCAAGTGACCACTTAAATTAAAGTTAAAATTTAATTCAAATCCTAAAACAGATTTAAAAAAAACAATTTGAGCCCAGGAGAGCGGAAGTTCATTCGGAGGACGTGGTGGGTACGTGGTGGGTACGAAACGTACCCACCACGTACCCACCAATGGGTATGAGCACATAGGCCGAGGTTTTTGCAAGTGACCACTTAAATTAAAGTTAAAATTTAATTCAAATCCTAAAACAGATTTAAAAAAAACAATTTGAGCCCAGGAGAGCGGAAGTTCATTGCGGGGGACGTGGTGGGTACGTGGTGGGTACAAACCGTACCCACCACGTACCCACCAATGGGTATGAGCACATAGGCCGAGATTTTTGCAAGTGACCACTTAAATTAAAGTTAAAATTTAATTCAAATCCTGAAACAGATTTAAAAAAAACAATTTGAGCCCAGGAGAGCGGAAGTTCATTGCGGGGGACGTGGTGGGTACGTGGTGGGTACGAAACGTACCCACCACGTACCCACCAATGGGTATGAGCACATAGGCCGAGATTTTTGCAAGTGACCACTTAAATTAAAGTTAAAATTTAATTCAAATCCTAAAACAGATTTAAAAAAAACAATTTGAGCCCAGGAGAGCGGAAGTTCATTGCGGGGGACGTGGTGGGTACGTGGTGGGTACGTTTCGTACCCACCACGTACCCACCAATGGGTATGAGCACATAGGCCGAGATTTTTGCAAGTGACCACTTAAATTAAAGTTAAAATTTAATTCAAATCCTAAAACAGATTTAAAAAAAACAATTTGAGCCCAGGAGAGCGGAAGTTCATTGCGGGGGACGTGGTGGGTACGTGGTGGGTACGAAACGTACCCACCACGTACCCACCAATGGGTATGAGCACATAGACCGAGATTTTTGCAAGTGACCACTTAAATTAAAGTTAAAATTTAATTCAAATCCTAAAACAGATTTAAAAAAAACAATTTGAGCCCAGGAGAGCGGAAGTTCATTGCGGGGGACGTGGTGGGTACGTGGTGGGTACGAAACGTACCCACCACGTACCCACCAATGGGTATGAGCACATAGGCCGAGATTTTTGCAAGTGACCACTTAAATTAAAGTTAAAATTTAATTCAAATCCTAAAACAGATTTAAAAAAAACAATTTGAGCCCAGGAGAGCGGAAGTTCATTGCGGGGGACGTGGTGGGTACGTGGTGGGTACGAAACGTACCCACCACGTACCCACCAATGGGTATGAGCACATAGGCCGAGATTTTTGCAAGTGACCACTTAAATTAAAGTTAAAATTTAATTCAAATCCTAAAACAGATTTAAAAAAAACAATTTGAGCCCAGGAGAGCGGAAGTTCATTCGGGGGACGTGGTGGGTACGTGGTGGGTACGTGGTGGGTACGTGGTGGGTACGTTTCGTACCCACCACGTACCCACCAATGGGTATGAGCACATAGGCCGAGATTTTTGCAAGTGACCACTTAAATTAAAGTTAAAATTTAATTCAAATCCTAAAACAGATTTAAAAAAAACAATTTGAGCCCAGGAGAGCGGAAGTTCATTGCGGGGGACGTGGTGGGTACGTGGTGGGTACGAAACGTACCCACCACGTACCCACCAATGGGTATGAGCACATAGGCCGAGATTTTTGCAAGTGACCACTTAAATTAAAGTTAAAATTTAATTCAAATCCTAAAACAGATTTAAAAAAAACAATTTGAGCCCAGGAGAGCGGAAGTTCATTCGGGGGACGTGGTGGGTACGTGGTGGGTACGAAACGTACCCACCACGTACCCACCAATGGGTATGAGCACATAGGCCGAGGTTTTTGCAAGTGACCACTTAAATTAAAGTTAAAATTTAATTCAAATCCTAAAACAGATTTAAAAAAAACAATTTGAGCCCAGGAGAGCGGAAGTTCATTGCGGGGGACGTGGGGGGTACGTGGTGGGTACGAAACGTACCCACCACGTACCCACCAATGGGTATGAGCACATAGGCCGAGATTTTTGCAAGTGACCACTTAAATTAAAGTTAAAATTTAATTCAAATCCTAAAACAGATTTAAAAAAAACAATTTGAGCCCAGGAGAGCGGAAGTTCATTGCGGGGGACGTGGTGGGTACGTGGTGGGTACGAAACGTACCCACCACGTACCCACCAATGGGTATGAGCACATAGGCCGAGATTTTTGCAAGTGACCACTTAAATTAAAGTTAAAATTTAATTCAAATCCTAAAACAGGTTTAAAAAAAACAATTTGAGCCCAGGAGAGCGGAAGTTCATTGCGGGGGACGTGGTGGGTACGTGGTGGGTACGAAACGTACCCACCAATGGGTATGAGCACATAGGCCGAGATTTTTGCAAGTGACCACTTAAATTAAAGTTAAAATTTAATTCAAATCCTAAAACAGATTTAAAAAAAACAATTTGAGCCCAGGAGAGCGGAAGTTCATTCGGGGGACGTGGTGGGTACGAAACGTACCCACCACGTACCCACCAATGGGTATGAGCACATAGGCCGAGATTTTTGCAAGTGACCACTTAAATTAAAGTTAAAATTTAATTCAAATCCTAAAACAGATTTAAAAAAAACAATTTGAGCCCAGGAGAGCGGAAGTTCATTGCGGGGGACGTGGTGGGTACGTGGTGGGTACGAAACGTACCCACCACGTACCCACCAATGGGTATGAGCACATAGGCCGAGATTTTTGCAAGTGACCACTTAAATTAAAGTTAAAATTTAATTCAAATCCTAAAACAGATTTAAAAAAAACAATTTGAGCCCAGGAGAGCGGAAGTTCATTGCGGGGGACGTGGTGGGTACGTGGTGGGTACGAAACGTACCCACCACGTACCCACCAATGGGTATGAGCACATAGGCCGAGATTTTTGCAAGTGACCACTTAAATTAAAGTTAAAATTTAATTCAAATCCTAAAACAGATTTAAAAAAAACAATTTGAGCCCAGGAGAGCGGAAGTTCATTCGGGGGACGTGGTGGGTACGTGGTGGGTACGAAACGTACCCACCACGTACCCACCAATGGGTATGAGCACATAGGCCGAGGTTTTTGCAAGTGACCACTTAAATTAAAGTTAAAATTTAATTCAAATCCTAAAACAGATTTAAAAAAAACAATTTGAGCCCAGGAGAGCGGAAGTTCATTGCGGGGGACGTGGTGGGTACGAAACGTACCCACCACGTACCCACCAATGGGTATGAGCACATAGGCCGAGATTTTTGCAAGTGACCACTTAAATTAAAGTTAAAATTTAATTCAAATCCTAAAACAGATTTAAAAAAAACAATTTGAGCCCAGGAGAGCGGAAGTTCATTGCGGGGGACGTGGTGGGTACGTGGTGGGTACGAAACGTACCCACCACGTACCCACCAATGGGTATGAGCACATAGGCCGAGATTTTTGCAAGTGACCACTTAAATTAAAGTTAAAATTTAATTCAAATCCTAAAACAGATTTAAAAAAAACAATTTGAGCCCAGGAGAGCGGAAGTTCATTGCGGGGGACGTGGTGGGTACGTGGTGGGTACGAAACGTACCCACCACGTACCCACCAATGGGTATGAGCACATAGGCCGAGATTTTTGCAAGTGACCACTTAAATAAAAGTTAAAATTTAATTCAAATCCTAAAACAGATTTAAAAAAAACAATTTGAGCCCAGGAGAGCGGAAGTTCATTGCGGTGGACGTGGTGGGTACGTGGTAGGTACGAAACGTACCCACCACGTACCCACCAATGGGTATGAGCACATAGGCCGAGGTTTTTGCAAGTGACCACTTAAATTAAAGTTAAAATTTAATTCAAATCCTAAAACAGATTTAAAAAAAACAATTTGAGCCCAGGAGAGCGGAAGTTCATTGCGGGGGACGTGGTGGGTACGTGGTGGGTACGAAACGTACCCACCACGTACCCACCAATGGGTATGAGCACATAGGCCGAGGTTTTTGCAAGTGACCACTTAAATTAAAGTTAAAATTTAATTCAAATCCTAAAACAGATTTAAAAAAAACAATTTGAGCCCAGGAGAGCGGAAGTTCATTGCGGGGGACGTGGTGGGTACGTGGTGGGTACGAAACGTACCCACCACGTACCCAGCAATGGGTATGAGCACATAGGCCGAGATTTTTGCAAGTGACCACTTAAATTAAAGTTAAAATTTAATTCAAATCCTAAAACAGATTTAAAAAAAACAATTTGAGCCCAGGAGAGCGGAAGTTCATTCGGGGGACGTGGTGGGTACGTGGTGGGTACGAAACGTACCCACCACGTACCCACCAATGGGTATGAGCACATAGGCCGAGGTTTTTGCAAGTGACCACTTAAATTAAAGTTAAAATTTAATTCAAATCCTAAAACAGATTTAAAAAAAACAATTTGAGCCCAGGAGAGCGGAAGTTCATTGCGGGGGACGTGGTGGGTACGTGGTGGGTACGAAACGTACCCACCACGTACCCACCAATGGGTATGAGCACATAGGCCGAGGTTTTTGCAAGTGACCACTTAAATTAAAGTTAAAATTTAATTCAAATCCTAAAACAGATTTAAAAAAAACAATTTGAGCCCAGGAGAGCGGAAGTTCATTCGGGGGACGTGGTGGGTACGTGGTGGGTACGAAACGTACCCACCACGTACCCACCAATGGGTATGAGCACATAGGCCGAGATTTTTGCAAGTGACCACTTAAATTAAAGTTAAAATTTAATTCAAATCCTAAAACAGATTTAAAAAAAACAATTTGAGCCCAGGAGAGCGGAAGTTCATTGCGGGGGACGTGGTGGGTACGTGGTGGGTACGAAACGTACCCACCACGTACCCACCAATGGGTATGAGCACATAGGCCGAGATTTGTGCAAGTGACCACTTAAATTAAAGTTAAAATTTAATTCAAATCCTAAAACAGATTTAAAAAAAACAATTTGAGCCCAGGAGAGCGGAAGTTCATTGCGGGGGACGTGGTGGGTACGTGGTGGGTACGAAACGTACCCACCACGTACCCACCAATGGGTATGAGCACATAGGCCGAGATTTTTGCAAGTGACCACTTAAATTAAAGTTAAAATTTAATTCAAATCCTAAAACAGATTTAAAAAAAACAATTTGAGCCCAGGAGAGCGGAAGTTCATTCGGGGGACGTGGTGGGTATGAGCGCATAGGCCGAGGTTTTTGCAAGTGACCACTTAAATTAAAGTTAAAATTTAATTCAAATCCTAAAACAGATTTAAAAAAAACAATTTGAGCCCAGGAGAGCGGAAGTTCATTGCGGGGGACGTGGTGGGTACGTGGTGGGTACGAAACGTACCCACCACGTACCCACCAATGGGTATGAGCACATAGGCCGAGATTTTTGCAAGTGACCACTTAAATTAAAGTTAAAATTTAATTCAAATCCTAAAACAGATTTAAAAAAAACAATTTGAGCCCAGGAGAGCGGAAGTTCATTGCGGGGGACGTGGTGGGTACGAAACGTACCCACCACGTACCCACCAATGGGTATGAGCACATAGGCCGAGATTTTTGCAAGTGACCACTTAAATTAAAGTTAAAATTTAATTCAAATCCTAAAACAGATTTAAAAAAAACAATTTGAGCCCAGGAGAGCGGAAGTTCATTGCGGGGGACGTGGTGGGTACGTGGTGGGTACGAAACGTACCCACCACGTACCCACCAATGGGTATGAGCACATAGGCCGAGATTTTTGCAAGTGACCACTTAAATTAAAGTTAAAATTTAATTCAAATCCTAAAACAGATTTAAAAAAAACAATTTGAGCCCAGGAGAGCGGAAGTTCATTCGGGGGACGTGGTGGGTACGAAACGTACCCACCACGTACCCACCAATGGGTATGAGCACATAGGCCGAGATTTTTGCAAGTGACCACTTAAATTAAAGTTAAAATTTAATTCAAATCCTAAAACAGATTTAAAAAAAACAATTTGAGCCCAGGAGAGCGGAAGTTCATTCGGGGACGTGGTGGGTACGTGGTGGGTACGAAACGTACCCACCACGTACCCACCAATGGGTATGAGCACATAGGCCGAGGTTTTTGCAAGTGACCACTTAAATTAAAGTTAAAATTTAATTCAAATCCTAAAACAGATTTAAAAAAAACAATTTGAGCCCAGGAGAGCGGAAGTTCATTGCGGGGGACGTGGTGGGTACGTGGTGGGTACGAAACGTACCCACCACGTACCCACCAATGGGTATGAGCACATAGGCCGAGATTTTTGCAAGTGACCACTTAAATTAAAGTTAAAATTTAATTCAAATCCTAAAACAGATTTAAAAAAAACAATTTGAGCCCAGGAGAGCGGAAGTTCATTCGGGGGACGTGGTGGGTACGTGGTGGGTACGAAACGTACCCACCACGTACCCACCAATGGGTGTGAGCACATAGGCCGAGGTTTTTGCAAGTGACCACTTAAATTAAAGTTAAAATTTAATTCAAATCCTAAAACAGATTTAAAAAAAACAATTTGAGCCCAGGAGAGCGGAAGTTCATTGCGGGGGACGTGGGGGGTACGTGGTGGGTACGAAACGTACCCACCACGTACCCACCAATGGGTATGAGCACATAGGCCGAGATTTTTGCAAGTGACCACTTAAATTAAAGTTAAAATTTAATTCAAATCCTAAAACAGATTTAAAAAAAACAATTTGAGCCCAGGAGAGCGGAAGTTCATTGCGGGGGACGTGGTGGGTACGAAACGTACCCACCACGTACCCACCAATGGGTATGAGCACATAGGCCGAGATTTTTGCAAGTGACCACTTAAATTAAAGTTAAAATTTAATTCCTAAAACAGATTTAAAAAAAAACAATTTGAGCCCAGGAGAGCGGAAGTTCATTGCGGGGGACGTGGTGGGTACGTGGTGGGTACGAAACGTACCCACCACGTACCCACCAATGGGTATGAGCACATAGGCCGAGATTTGTGCAAGTGACCACTTAAATTAAAGTTAAAATTTAATTCAAATCCTAAAACAGATTTAAAAAAAACAATTTGAGCCCAGGAGAGCGGAAGTTCATTGCGGGGGACGTGGTGGGTACGTGGTGGGTACGAAACGTACCCACCACGTACCCACCAATGGGTATGAGCACATAGGCCGAAATTTTTACAAGTGACCACTTAAATTAAAGTTAAAATTTAATTCAAATCCTAAAACAGATTTAAAAAAAACAATTTGAGCCCAGGAGAGCGGAAGTTCATTGCGGGGGACGTGGTGGGTACGTGGTGGGTACGAAACGTACCCACCACGTACCCACCAATGGGTATGAGCACATAGGCCGAGATTTTTGCAAGTGACCACTTAAATTAAAGTTAAAATTTAATTCAAATCCTAAAACAGATTTAAAAAAAACAATTTGAGCCCAGGAGAGCGGAAGTTCATTGCGGGGGACGTGGTGGGTACGTGGTTTGTACGAAACGTACCCACCACGTACCCACCAATGGGTATGAGCACATAGGCCGAGATTTTTGCAAGTGACCACTTAAATTAAAGTTAAAATTTAATTCAAATCCTAAAACAGATTTAAAAAAAACAATTTGAGCCCAGGAGAGCGGAAGTTCATTGCGGGGAACGTGGTGGGTACGTGGTGGGTACGAAACGTACCCACCACGTACTCACCAATGGGTATGAGCACATAGGCCGAGATTTTTGCAAGTGACCACTTAAATTAAAGTTAAAATTTAATTCAAATCCTAAAACAGATTTAAAAAAAACAATTTGAGCCCAGGAGAGCGGAAGTTCATTGCGGGGGACGTGGTGGGTACGTGGTGGGTACGAAACGTACCCACCACGTACCCACCAATGGGTATGAGCACATAGGCCGAGATTTTTGCAAGTGACCACTTAAATTAAAGTTAAAATTTAATTCAAATCCTAAAACAGATTTAAAAAAAACAATTTGAGCCCAGGAGAGCGGAAGTTCATTGCGGGGGACGTGGTGGGTACGTGGTGGGTACGAAACGTACCCACCACGTACCCACCAATGGGTATGAGCACATAGGCCGAGATTTTTGCAAGTGACCACTTAAATTAAAGTTAAAATTTAATTCAAATCCTAAAACAGATTTAAAAAAAACAATTTGAGCCCAGGAGAGCGGAAGTTCATTCGGGGGACGTGGTGGGTACGAAACGTACCCACCACGTACCCACCAATGGGTATGAGCACATAGGCCGAGGTTTTTGCAAGTGACCACTTAAATTAAAGTTAAAATTTAATTCAAATCCTAAAACAGATTTAAAAAAAACAATTTGAGCCCAGGAGAGCGGAAGTTCATTGCGGGGGACGTGGTGGGTACGTGGTGGGTACGAAACGTACCCACCACGTACCCACCAATGGGTATGAGCACATAGGCCGAGATTTTTGCAAGTGACCACTTAAATTAAAGTTAAAATTTAATTCAAATCCTAAAACAGATTTAAAAAAAACAATTTGAGCCCAGGAGAGCGGAAGTTCATTGCGGGGGACGTGGTGGGTACGTGGTGGGTACGAAACGTACCCACCACGTACCCACCAATGGGTATGAGCACATAGGCCGAGGTTTTTGCAAGTGACCACTTAAATTAAAGTTAAAATTTAATTCAAATCCTAAAACAGATTTAAAAAAAACAATTTGAGCCCAGGAGAGCGGAAGTTCATTGCGGGGGACGTGGTGGGTACGTGGTGGGTACGAAACGTACCCACCACGTACCCACCAATGGGTATGAGCACATAGGCCGAGGTTTTTGCAAGTGACCACTTAAATTAAAGTTAAAATTTAATTCAAATCCTAAAACAGATTTAAAAAAAACAATTTGAGCCCAGGAGAGCGGAAGTTCATTGCGGGGGACGTGGTGGGTACGTGGTGGGTACGTGGTGGGTACGAAACGTACCCACCACGTACCCACCAATGGGTATGAGCACATAGACCGAGATTTTTGCAAGTGACCACTTAAATTAAAGTTAAAATTTAATTCAAATCCTAAAACAGATTTAAAAAAAACAATTTGAGCCCAGGAGAGCGGAAGTTCATTGCGGGGGACGTGGTGGGTACGAAACGTACCCACCACGTACCCACCAATGGGTATGAGCACATAGGCCGAGATTTTTGCAAGTGACCACTTAAATTAAAGTTAAAATTTAATTCAAATCCTAAAACAGATTTAAAAAAAACAATTTGAGCCCAGGAGAGCGGAAGTTCATTGCGGGGGACGTGGTGGGTACGTGGTGGGTACGAAACGTACCCACCACGTACCCACCAATGGGTATGAGCACATAGGCCGAGATTTTTGCAAGTGACCACTTAAATTAAAGTTAAAATTTAATTCAAATCCTAAAACAGATTTAAAAAAAACAATTTGAGCCCAGGAGAGCGGAAGTTCATTGCGGGGGACGTGGTGGGTACGTGGTGGGTACGAAACGTACCCACCACGTACCCACCAATGGGTATGAGCACATAGGCCGAGATTTTTGCAAGTGACCACTTAAATTAAAGTTAAAATTTAATTCAAATCCTAAAACAGATTTAAAAAAAACAATTTGAGCCCAGGAGAGCGGAAGTTCATTGCGGGGGACGTGGTGGGTACGTGGTGGGTACGAAACGTACCCACCACGTACCCACCAATGGGTATGAGCACATAGGCCGAGATTTTTGCAAGTGACCACTTAAATTAAAGTTAAAATTTAATTCAAATCCTAAAACAGATTTAAAAAAAACAATTTGAGCCCAGGAGAGCGGAAGTTCATTGTGGGGGACGTGGTGGGTACGTGGTGGGTACGAAACGTACCCACCACGTACCCACCAATGGGTATGAGCACATAGGCCGAGATTTTTGCAAGTGACCACTTAAATTAAAGTTAAAATTTAATTCAAATCCTAAAACAGATTTAAAAAAAACGATTTGAGCCCAGGAGAGCGGAAGTTCATTCGGGGGACG
This sequence comes from Beris morrisii, assembly GCA_951812415.1. Classification (NCBI taxonomy): domain Eukaryota; kingdom Metazoa; phylum Arthropoda; class Insecta; order Diptera; family Stratiomyidae; genus Beris; species Beris morrisii. The sequence continues at coordinate 5,404 of CATOSH010000006.1, read as the reverse complement.
TGGTGGGTACGTGGTGGGTACGAAACGTACCCACCACGTACCCACCAATGGGTATGAGCACATAGGCCGAGGTTTTTGCAAGTGACCACTTAAATTAAAGTTAAAATTTAATTCAAATCCTAAAACAGATTTAAAAAAAACAATTTGAGCCCAGGAGAGCGGAAGTTCATTGCGGGGGACGTGGTGGGTACGTGGTGGGTACGAAACGTACCCACCACGTACCCACCAATGGGTATGAGCACATAGGCCGAGATTTTTGCAAGTGACCACTTAAATTAAAGTTAAAATTTAATTCAAATCCTAAAACAGATTTAAAAAAAACAATTTGAGCCCAGGAGAGCGGAAGTTCATTGCGGGGGACGTGGTGGGTACGTGGTGGGTACGAAACGTACCCACCACGTACCCACCAATGGGTATGAGCACATAGGCCGAGGTTTTTGCAAGTGACCACTTAAATTAAAGTTAAAATTTAATTCAAATCCTAAAACAGATTTAAAAAAAACAATTTGAGCCCAGGAGAGCGGAAGTTCATTGCGGGGGACGTGGTGGGTACGTGGTGGGTACGAAACGTACCCACCACGTACCCACCAATGGGTATGAGCACATAGGCCGAGATTTTTGCAAGTGACCACTTAAATTAAAGTTAAAATTTAATTCAAATCCTAAAACAGATTTAAAAAAAAACAATTTGAGCCCAGGAGAGCGGAAGTTCATTCGGGGGACGTGGTGGGTACGTGGTGGGTACGAAACGTACCCACCACGTACCCACCAATGGGTATGAGCACATAGGCCGAGGTTTTTGCAAGTGACCACTTAAATTAAAGTTAAAATTTAATTCAAATCCTAAAACAGATTTAAAAAAAACAATTTGAGCCCAGGAGAGCGGAAGTTCATTGCGGGGGACGTGGTGGGTACGTGGTGGGTACGTGGTGGGTACGAAACGTACCCACCACGTACCCACCAATGGGTATGAGCACATAGGCCGAGATTTTTGCAAGTGACCACTTAAATTAAAGTTAAAATTTAATTCAAATCCTAAAACAGATTTAAAAAAAACAATTTGAGCCCAGGAGAGCGGAAGTTCATTGCGGGGGACGTGGTGGGTACGTGGTGGGTACGAAACGTACCCACCACGTACCCACCAATGGGTATGAGCACATAGGCCGAGATTTTTGCAAGTGACCACTTAAATTAAAGTTAAAATTTAATTCAAATTCTAAAACAGATTTAAAAAAAACAATTTGAGCCCAGGAGAGCGGAAGTTCATTGCGGGGGACGTGGTGGGTACGTGGTGGGTACGAAACGTACCCACCACGTACCCACCAATGGGTATGAGCACATAGGCCGAGATTTTTGCAAGTGACCACTTAAATTAAAGTTAAAATTTAATTCAAATCCTAAAACAGATTTAAAAAAAACAATTTGAGCCCAGGAGAGCGGAAGTTCATTGCGGGGGACGTGGTGGGTATGAGCACATAGGCCGAGATTTTTGCAAGTGACCACTTAAATTAAAGTTAAAATTTAATTCAAATCCTAAAACAGATTTAAAAAAAACAATTTGAGCCCAGGAGAGCGGAAGTTCATTGCGGGGGACGTGGTGGGTACGAAACGTACCCACCACGTACCCACCAATGGGTATGAGCACATAGGCCGAGATTTTTGCAAGTGACCACTTAAATTAAAGTTAAAATTTAATTCAAATCCTAAAACAGATTTAAAAAAAACAATTTGAGCCCAGGAGAGCGGAAGTTCATTGCGGGGGACGTGGTGGGTACGTGGTGGGTACGAAACGTACCCACCACGTACCCACCAATGGGTATGAGCACATAGGCCGAGATTTTTGCAAGTGACCACTTAAATTAAAGTTAAAATTTAATTCAAATCCTAAAACAGATTTAAAAAAAACAATTTGAGCCCAGGAGAGCGGAAGTTCATTGCGGGGGACGTGGTGGGTACGTGGTGGGTACGAAACGTACCCACCACGTACCCACCAATGGGTATGAGCACATAGGCCGAGATTTTTGCAAGTGACCACTTAAATTAAAGTTAAAATTTAATTCAAATCCTAAAACAGATTTAAAAAAAACAATTTGAGCCCAGGAGAGCGGAAGTTCATTGCGGGGGACGTGGTGGGTACGTGGTGGGTACGAAACATACCCACCACGTACCCACCAATGGGTATGAGCACATAGGCCGAGATTTTTGCAAGTGACCACTTAAATTAAAGTTAAAATTTAATTCAAATCCTAAAACAGATTTAAAAAAAACAATTTGAGCCCAGGAGAGCGGAAGTTCATTCGGGGGACGTGGTGGGTACGTGGTGGGTACGAAACGTACCCACCACGTACCCACCAATGGGTATGAGCACATAGGCCGAGGTTTTTGCAAGTGACCACTTAAATTAAAGTTAAAATTTAATTCAAATCCTAAAACAGATTTAAAAAAAACAATTTGAGCCCAGGAGAGCGGAAGTTCATTCGGGGGACGTGGTGGGTACGTGGTGGGTACGAAACGTACCCACCACATACCCACCAATGGGTATGAGCACATAGGCCGAGATTTTTGCAAGTGACCACTTAAATTAAAGTTAAAATTTAATTCAAATCCTAAAACAGATTTAAAAAAAACAATTTGAGCCCAGGAGAGCGGAAGTTCATTCGGGGGACGTGGTGGGTACGTGGTGGGTACGAAACGTACCCACCACGTACCCACCAATGGGTATGAGCACATAGGCCGAGGTTTTTGCAAGTGACCACTTAAATTAAAGTTAAAATTTAATTCAAATCCTAAAACAGATTTAAAAAAAACAATTTGAGCCCAGGAGAGCGGAAGTTCATTGCGGGGGACGTGGTGGGTACGTGGTGGGTACGAAACGTACCCACCACGTACCCACCAATGGGTATGAGCACATAGGCCGAGATTTTTGCAAGTGACCACTTAAATTAAAGTTAAAATTTAATTCAAATCCTAAAACAGATTTAAAAAAAACAATTTGAGCCCAGGAGAGCGGAAGTTCATTCGGGGGACGTGGTGGGTACGTACCCACCAATGGGTATGAGCACATAGGCCGAGGTTTTTGCAAGTGACCACTTAAATTAAAGTTAAAATTTAATTCAAATCCTAAAACAGATTTAAAAAAAACAATTTGAGCCCAGGAGAGCGGAAGTTCATTGCGGGGGACGTGGTGGGTACGTGGTGGGTACGAAACGTACCCACCACGTACCCACCAATGGGTATGAGCACATAGGCCGAGGTTTTTGCAAGTGACCACTTAAATTAAAGTTAAAATTTAATTCAAATCCTAAAACAGATTTAAAAAAAACAATTTGAGCCCAGGAGAGCGGAAGTTCATTGCGGGGGACGTGGTGGGTACGTGGTGGGTACGAAACGTACCCACCACGTACCCACCAATGGGTATGAGCACATAGGCCGAGGTTTTTGCAAGTGACCACTTAAATTAAAGTTAAAATTTAATTCAAATCCTAAAACAGATTTAAAAAAAACAATTTGAGCCCAGGAGAGCGGAAGTTCATTGCGGGGGACGTGGTGGGTACGTGGTGGGTACGAAACGTACCCACCACGTACCCACCAATGGGTATGAGCACATAGGCCGAGATTTTTGCAAGTGACCACTTAAATTAAAGTTAAAATTTAATTCAAATCCTAAAACAGATTTAAAAAAAACAATTTGAGCCCAGGAGAGCGGAAGTTCATTCGGGGGACGTGGTGGGTACGTACCCACCAATGGGTATGAGCACATAGGCCGAGGTTTTTGCAAGTGACCACTTAAATTAAAGTTAAAATTTAATTCAAATCCTAAAACAGATTTAAAAAAAACAATTTGAGCCCAGGAGAGCGGAAGTTCATTCGGGGGACGTGGTGGGTACGTGGTGGGTACGAAACGTACCCACCACGTACCCACCAATGGGTATGAGCACATAGGCCGAGATTTTTGCAAGTGACCACTTAAATTAAAGTTAAAATTTAATTCAAATCCTAAAACAGATTTAAAAAAAACAATTTGAGCCCAGGAGAGCGGAAGTTCATTGCGGGGGACGTGGTGGGTACGTGGTGGGTACGAAACGTACCCACCACGTACCCACCAATGGGTATGAGCACATAGGCCGAGATTTTTGCAAGTGACCACTTAAATTAAAGTTAAAATTTAATTCAAATCCTAAAACAGATTTAAAAAAAACAATTTGAGCCCAGGAGAGCGGAAGTTCATTCGGGGGACGTGGTGGGTACGTGGTGGGTACGAAACGTACCCACCACGTACCCACCAATGGGTATGAGCACATAGGCCGAGGTTTTTGCAAGTGACCACTTAAATTAAAGTTAAAATTTAATTCAAATCCTAAAACAGATTTAAAAAAAACAATTTGAGCCCAGGAGAGCGGAAGTTCATTGCGGGGGACGTGGTGGGTACGTGGTGGGTACGAAACGTACCCACCACGTACCCACCAATGGGTATGAGCACATAGGCCGAGATTTTTGCAAGTGACCACTTAAATTAAAGTTAAAATTTAATTCAAATCCTAAAACAGATTTAAAAAAAACAATTTGAGCCCAGGAGAGCGGAAGTTCATTGCGGGGGACGTGGTGGGTACGTGGTGGGTACGAAACGTACCCACCACGTACCCACCAATGGGTATGAGCACATAGGCCGAGATTTTTGCAAGTGACCACTTAAATTAAAGTTAAAATTTAATTCAAATCCTAAAACAGATTTAAAAAAAACAATTTGAGCCCAGGAGAGCGGAAGTTTATTCGGGGGACGTGGTGGGTACGTGGTGGGTACGAAACGTACCCACCACGTACCCACCAATGGGTATGAGCACATAGGCCGAGGTTTTTGCAAGTGACCACTTAAATTAAAGTTAAAATTTAATTCAAATCCTAAAACAGATTTAAAAAAAACAATTTGAGCCCAGGAGAGCGGAAGTTCATTGCGGGGGACGTGGTGGGTACGTGGTGGGTACGAAACGTACCCACCACGTACCCACCAATGGGTATGAGCACATAGGCCGAGATTTTTGCAAGTGACCACTTAAATTAAAGTTAAAATTTAATTCAAATCCTAAAACAGATTTAAAAAAAACAATTTGAGCCCAGGAGAGCGGAAGTTCATTCGGGGGACGTGGTGGGTACGTACCCACCAATGGGTATGAGCACATAGGCCGAGGTTTTTGCAAGTGACCACTTAAATTAAAGTTAAAATTTAATTCAAATCCTAAAACAGATTTAAAAAAAACAATTTGAGCCCAGGAGAGCGGAAGTTCATTGCGGGGGACGTGGTGGGTACGTGGTGGGTACGAAACGTACCCACCACGTACCCACCAATGGGTATGAGCACATAGGCCGAGGTTTTTGCAAGTGACCACTTAAATTAAAGTTAAAATTT
>CATOSH010000005.1:0-28147 GCA_951812415.1 Beris morrisii | reverse complement strand
CGAATGAATTTCCGCTCTCCTGGGCTCAAATTTTTGTTTTTTTAAATCTGTTTGCGGATTTGAATTTAATTTTAATTTTAATTTAAGTGGTCACTTGTAAAAATCTCAGCCTATGCGCTCATACCCATTAGGGGGTACGTGGTGGGTACGTTTCGTACCCACCACGTACCCCCCACGCCCCCCGAATAAATTCCCGCTCTCCTGGGCTCAAATTTTTGTTTTTTTAAATCTGTTTGCGGATTTGAATTTAATTTTAATTTTAATTTAAGTGGTCACTTGTAAAAATCTCAGCCTATGCGCTCATACCCATTAGGGGGTACGTGGTGGGTACGTTTCGTACCCACCACGTACCCCCCACGCCCCCCGAATGAATTTCCGCTCTCCTGGGCTCAAATTTTTGTTTTTTTAAATCTGTTTGCGGATTTGAATTTAATTTTAATTTTAATTTAAGTGGTCACTTGTAAAAATCTCAGCCTATGCGCTCATACCCATTGGGGGTACGTGGTGGGTACGTTTCGTACCCACCACGTACCCCCCACGCCCCCCGAATGAATTTCCGCTCTCCTGGGCTCAAATTTTTGTTTTTTTAAATCTGTTTGCGGATTTGAATTTAATTTTAATTTTAATTTAAGTGGTCACTTGTAAAAATCTCAGCCTATGCGCTCATACCCATTGGGGGTACGTGGTGGGTACGTTTCGTACCCACCACGTACCCCCCACGCCCCCCGAATGAATTTCCGCTCTCCTGGGCTCAAATTTTTGTTTTTTTAAATCTGTTTGCGGATTTGAATTTAATTTTAATTTTAATTTAAGTGGTCACTTGTAAAAATCTCAGCCTATGCGCTCATACCCATTGGGGGGTACGTGGTGGGTACGTTTCGTACCCACCACGTACCCCCCACGCCCCCCGAATGAATTTCCGCTCTCCTGGGCTCAAATTTTTGTTTTTTTAAATCTGTTTGCGGATTTGAATTTAATTTTAATTTTAATTTAAGTGGTCACTTGTAAAAATCTCAGCCTATGCGCTCATACCCATTGGGGGTACGTGGTGGGTACGTTTCGTACCCACCACGTACCCCCCACGCCCCCCGAATGAATTTCCGCTCTCCTGGGCTCAAATTTTTGTTTTTTTAAATCTGTTTGCGGATTTGAATTTAATTTTAATTTTAATTTAAGTGGTCACTTGTAAAAATCTCAGCCTATGCGCTCATACCCATTAGGGGGTACGTGGTGGGTACGTTTCGTACCCACCACGTACCCCCCACGCCCCCCGAATGAATTTCCGCTCTCCTGGGCTCAAATTTTTGTTTTTTTAAATCTGTTTGCGGATTTGAATTTAATTTTAATTTTAATTTAAGTGGTCACTTGTAAAAATCTCAGCCTATGCGCTCATACCCATTGGGGGTACGTGGTGGGTACGTTTCGTACCCACCACGTACCCCCCACGCCCCCCGAATGAATTTCCGCTCTCCTGGGCTCAAATTTTTGTTTTTTTAAATCTGTTTGCGGATTTGAATTTAATTTTAATTTTAATTTAAGTGGTCACTTGTAAAAATCTCAGCCTATGCGCTCATACCCATTAGGGGGTACGTGGTGGGTACGTTTCGTACCCACCACGTACCCCCCACGCCCCCCGAATGAATTTCCGCTCTCCTGGGCTCAAATTTTTGTTTTTTTAAATCTGTTTGCGGATTTGAATTTAATTTTAATTTTAATTTAAGTGGTCACTTGTAAAAATCTCAGCCTATGCGCTCATACCCATTGGGGGGTACGTGGTGGGTACGTTTCGTACCCACCACGTACCCCCCACGCCCCCCGAATGAATTTCCGCTCTCCTGGGCTCAAATTTTTGTTTTTTTAAATCTGTTTGCGGATTTGAATTTAATTTTAATTTTAATTTAAGTGGTCACTTGTAAAAATCTCAGCCTATGCGCTCATACCCATTGGGGGTACGTGGTGGGTACGTTTCGTACCCACCACGTACCCCCACGCCCCCCGAATGAATTTCCGCTCTCCTGGGCTCAAATTTTTGTTTTTTTAAATCTGTTTGCGGATTTGAATTTAATTTTAATTTTAATTTAAGTGGTCACTTGTAAAAATCTCAGCCTATGCGCTCATACCCATTGGGGGGTACGTGGTGGGTACGTTTCGTACCCACCACGTACCCCCACGCCCCCCGAATGAATTTCCGCTCTCCTGGGCTCAAATTTTTGTTTTTTTAAATCTGTTTGCGGATTTGAATTTAATTTTAATTTTAATTTAAGTGGTCACTTGTAAAAATCTCAGCCTATGCGCTCATACCCATTGGGGGGTACGTGGTGGGTACGTTTCGTACCCACCACGTACCCCCACGCCCCCGAATGAATTTCCGCTCTCCTGGGCTCAAATTTTTGTTTTTTTAAATCTGTTTGCGGATTTGAATTTAATTTTAATTTTAATTTAAGTGGTCACTTGTAAAAATCTCAGCCTATGCGCTCATACCCATTGGGGGGTACGTGGTGGGTACGTTTCGTACCCACCACGTACCCCCCACGCCCCCCGAATGAATTTCCGCTCTCCTGGGCTCAAATTTTTGTTTTTTTAAATCTGTTTGCGGATTTGAATTTAATTTTAATTTTAATTTAAGTGGTCACTTGTAAAAATCTCAGCCTATGCGCTCATACCCATTAGGGGGGTACGTGGTGGGTACGTTTCGTACCCACCACGTACCCCCCACGCCCCCCGAATGAATTTCCGCTCTCCTGGGCTCAAATTTTTGTTTTTTTAAATCTGTTTGCGGATTTGAATTTAATTTTAATTTTAATTTAAGTGGTCACTTGTAAAAATCTCAGCCTATGCGCTCATACCCATTGGGGGGTACGTGGTGGGTACGTTTCGTACCCACCACGTACCCCCCACGCCCCCCGAATGAATTTCCGCTCTCCTGGGCTCAAATTTTTGTTTTTTTAAATCTGTTTGCGGATTTGAATTTAATTTTAATTTTAATTTAAGTGGTCACTTGTAAAAATCTCAGCCTATGCGCTCATACCCATTAGGGGGTACGTGGTGGGTACGTTTCGTACCCACCACGTACCCCCCACGCCCCCCGAATGAATTTCCGCTCTCCTGGCTCAAATTTTTGTTTTTTTAAATCTGTTTGCGGATTTGAATTTAATTTTAATTTTAATTTAAGTGGTCACTTGTAAAAATCTCAGCCTATGCGCTCATACCCATTAGGGGGTACGTGGTGGGTACGTTTCGTACCCACCACGTACCCCCCACGCCCCCCGAATGAATTTCCGCTCTCCTGGGCTCAAATTTTTGTTTTTTTAAATCTGTTTGCGGATTTGAATTTAATTTTAATTTTAATTTAAGTGGTCACTTGTAAAAATCTCAGCCTATGCGCTCATACCCATTAGGGGGTACGTGGTGGGTACGTTTCGTACCCACCACGTACCCCCCACGCCCCCCGAATGAATTTCCGCTCTCCTGGGCTCAAATTTTTGTTTTTTTAAATCTGTTTGCGGATTTGAATTTAATTTTAATTTTAATTTAAGTGGTCACTTGTAAAAATCTCAGCCTATGCGCTCATACCCATTGGGGGGTACGTGGTGGGTACGTTTCGTACCCACCACGTACCCCCCACGCCCCCCGAATGAATTTCCGCTCTCCTGGGCTCAAATTTTTGTTTTTTTAAATCTGTTTGCGGATTTGAATTTAATTTTAATTTTAATTTAAGTGGTCACTTGTAAAAATCTCAGCCTATGCGCTCATACCCATTGGGGGGTACGTGGTGGGTACGTTTCGTACCCACCACGTACCCCCCACGCCCCCCGAATGAATTTCCGCTCTCCTGGGCTCAAATTTTTGTTTTTTTAAATCTGTTTGCGGATTTGAATTTAATTTTAATTTTAATTTAAGTGGTCACTTGTAAAAATCTCAGCCTATGCGCTCATACCCATTGGGGGGTACGTGGTGGGTACGTTTCGTACCCACCACGTACCCCCCACGCCCCCCGAATGAATTTCCGCTCTCCTGGGCTCAAATTTTTGTTTTTTTAAATCTGTTTGCGGATTTGAATTTAATTTTAATTTTAATTTAAGTGGTCACTTGTAAAAATCTCAGCCTATGCGCTCATACCCATTGGGGGGTACGTGGTGGGTACGTTTCGTACCCACCACGTACCCCCCACGCCCCCCGAATGAATTTCCGCTCTCCTGGGCTCAAATTTTTGTTTTTTTAAATCTGTTTGCGGATTTGAATTTAATTTTAATTTTAATTTAAGTGGTCACTTGTAAAAATCTCAGCCTATGCGCTCATACCCATTGGGGGGTACGTGGTGGGTACGTTTCGTACCCACCACGTACCCCCCACGCCCCCCGAATGAATTTCCGCTCTCCTGGGCTCAAATTTTTGTTTTTTTAAATCTGTTTGCGGATTTGAATTTAATTTTAATTTTAATTTAAGTGGTCACTTGTAAAAATCTTAGCCTATGCGCTCATACCCATTAGGGGGTACGTGGTGGGTACGTTTCGTACCCACCACGTACCCCCCACGCCCCCCGAATGAATTTCCGCTCTCCTGGGCTCAAATTTTTGTTTTTTTAAATCTGTTTGCGGATTTGAATTTAACTTTAATTTTAATTTAAGTGGTCACTTGTAAAAATCTCAGCCTATGCGCTCATACCCACTGGGGGGTACGTGGTGGGTACGTTTCGTACCCACCACGTACCCCCCACGCCCCCCGAATGAATTTCCGCTCTCCTGGGCTCAAATTTTTGTTTTTTTAAATCTGTTTGCGGATTTGAATTTAATTTTAATTTTAATTTAAGTGGTCACTTGTAAAAATCTCAGCCTATGCGCTCATACCCATTGGGGGGTACGTGGTGGGTACGTTTCGTACCCACCACGTACCCCCCACGCCCCCCGAATGAATTTCCGCTCTCCTGGGCTCAAATTTTTGTTTTTTTAAATCTGTTTGCGGATTTGAATTTAATTTTAATTTTAATTTAAGTGGTCACTTGTAAAAATCTCAGCCTATGCGCTCATACCCATTGGGGGGTACGTGGTGGGTACGTTTCGTACCCACCACGTACCCCCCACGCCCCCCGAATGAATTTCCGCTCTCCTGGGCTCAAATTTTTGTTTTTTTAAATCTGTTTGCGGATTTGAATTTAATTTTAATTTTAATTTAAGTGGTCACTTGTAAAAATCTCAGCCTATGCGCTCATACCCATTGGGGGGTACGTGGTGGGTACGTTTCGTACCCACCACGTACCCCCCACGCCCCCCGAATGAATTTCCGCTCTCCTGGGCTCAAATTTTTGTTTTTTTAAATCTGTTTGCGGATTTGAATTTAATTTTAATTTTAATTTAAGTGGTCACTTGTAAAAATCTCAGCCTATGCGCTCATACCCATTGGGGGGTACGTGGTGGGTACGTTTCGTACCCACCACGTACCCCCCACGCCCCCCGAATGAATTTCCGCTCTCCTGGGCTCAAATTTTTGTTTTTTTAAATCTGTTTGCGGATTTGAATTTAATTTTAATTTTAATTTAAGTGGTCACTTGTAAAAATCTCAGCCTATGCGCTCATACCCATTGGGGGGTACGTGGTGGGTACGTTTCGTACCCACCACGTACCCCCCACGCCCCCCGAATGAATTTCCGCTCTCCTGGGCTCAAATTTTTGTTTTTTTAAATCTGTTTGCGGATTTGAATTTAATGTTAATTTTAATTTAAGTGGTCACTTGTAAAAATCTCAGCCTATGCGCTCATACCCATTGGGGGGTACGTGGTGGGTACGTTTCGTACCCACCACGTACCCCCCACGCCCCCCGAATGAATTTCCGCTCTCCTGGGCTCAAATTTTTGTTTTTTTAAATCTGTTTGCGGATTTGAATTTAATTTGAATTTTAATTTAAGTGGTTACTTGTAAAAATCTCAGCCTATGCGCTCATACCCATTGGGGGGTACGTGGTGGGTACGTTTCGTACCCACCACGTACCCCCCACGCCCCCCGAATGAATTTCCGCTCTCCTGGGCTCAAATTTTTGTTTTTTTAAATCTGTTTGCGGATTTGAATTTAATTTCAATTTTAATTTAAGTGGTCACTTGTAAAAATCTCAGCCTATGCGCTCATACCCATTGGGGGGTACGTGGTGGGTACGTTTCGTACCCACCACGTACCCCCACGCCCCCCGAATGAATTTCCGCTCTCCTAGGCTCAAATTTTTGTTTTTTTAAATCTGTTTGCGGATTTGAATTTAATTTTAATTTTAATTTAAGTGGTCACTTGTAAAAATCTCAGCCTATGCGCTCATACCCATTGGGGGGTACGTGGTGGGTACGTTTCGTACCCACCACGTACCCCCACGCCCCCCGAATAAATTTCCGCTCTCCTGGGCCTAAATTTTTGTTTTTTTTAAATCTGTTTGCGGATTTGAATTTAATTTTAATTTTAATTTAAGTGGTCACTTGTAAAAATCTCAGCCTATGCGCTCATACCCATTGGGGGGTACGTGGTGGGTACGTTTCGTACCCACCACGTACCCCCCACGCCCCCCGAATGAATTTCCGCTCTCCTGGGCTCAAATTTTTGTTTTTTTAAATCTGTTTGCGGATTTGAATTTAATGTTAATTTTAATTTAAGTGGTCACTTGTAAAAATCTCAGCCTATGCGCTCATACCCATTGGGGGTTCGTGGTGGGAACGTTTCGTACTCACCACGTACCCCCCACGCCCCCCGAATGAATTTCCGCTCTCCTGGGCTCAAATTTTTGTTTTTTTAAATCTGTTTGCGGATTTGAATTTAATTTTAATTTTAATTTAAGTGGTCACTTGTAAAAATCTCAGCCTATGCGCTCATACCCATTGGGGGGTACGTGGTGGGTACGTTTCGTACCCACCACGTACCCCCCACGCCCCCCGAATGAATTTCCGCTCTCCTAGGCTCAAATTTTTGTTTTTTTAAATCTGTTTGCGGATTTGAATTTAATTTTAATTTTAATTTAAGTGGTCACTTGTAAAAATCTCAGCCTATGCGCTCATACCCATTGGGGGGTACGTGGTGGGTACGTTTCGTACCCACCACGTACCCCCCACGCCCCCCGAATGAATTTCCGCTCTCCTGGGCTCAAATTTTTGTTTTTTTAAATCTGTTTGCGGATTTGAATTTAATTTCAATTTTAATTTAAGTGGTCACTTGTAAAAATCTCAGCCTATGCGCTCATACCCATTGGGGGGTACGTGGTGGGTACGTTTCGTACCCACCACGTACCCCCACGCCCCCCGAATGAATTTCCGCTCTCCTAGGCTCAAATTTTTGTTTTTTTAAATCTGTTTGCGGATTTGAATTTAATTTTAATTTTAATTTAAGTGGTCACTTGTAAAAATCTCAGCCTATGCGCTCATACCCATTGGGGGGTACGTGGTGGGTACGTTTCGTACCCACCACGTACCCCCACGCCCCCCGAATAAATTTCCGCTCTCCTGGGCCTAAATTTTTGTTTTTTTTAAATCTGTTTGCGGATTTGAATTTAATTTTAATTTTAATTTAAGTGGTCACTTGTAAAAATCTCAGCCTATGCGCTCATACCCATTGGGGGGTACGTGGTGGGTACGTTTCGTACCCACCACGTACCCCCCACGCCCCCCGAATGAATTTCCGCTCTCCTGGGCTCAAATTTTTGTTTTTTTAAATCTGTTTGCGGATTTGAATTTAATGTTAATTTTAATTTAAGTGGTCACTTGTAAAAATCTCAGCCTATGCGCTCATACCCATTGGGGGTTCGTGGTGGGAACGTTTCGTACTCACCACGTACCCCCCACGCCCCCCGAATGAATTTCCGCTCTCCTGGGCTCAAATTTTTGTTTTTTTAAATCTGTTTGCGGATTTGAATTTAATTTTAATTTTAATTTAAGTGGTCACTTGTAAAAATCTCAGTCTATGCGCTCATACCCATTGGGGGGTACGTGGTGGGTACGTTTCGTACCCACCACGTACCCCCCACGCCCCCCGAATGAATTTCCGCTCTCCTAGGCTCAAATTTTTGTTTTTTTAAATCTGTTTGCGGATTTGAATTTAATTTTAATTTTAATTTAAGTGGTCACTTGTAAAAATCTCAGCCTATGCGCTCATACCCATTGGGGGGTACGTGGTGGGTACGTTTCGTACCCACCACGTACCCCCCACGCCCCCCGAATGAATTTCCGCTCTCCTAGGCTCAAATTTTTGTTTTTTTAAATCTGTTTGCGGATTTGAATTTAATTTTAATTTTAATTTAAGTGGTCACTTGTAAAAATCTCAGCCTATGCGCTCATACCCATTGGGGGGTACGTGGTGGGTACGTTTCGTACCCACCACGTACCCCCCACGCCCCCCGAATGAATTTCCGCTCTCCTGGGCTCAAATTTTTGGTTTTTTTAAATCTGTTTGCGGATTTGAATTTAATTTTAATTTTAATTTAAGTGGTCACTTGTAAAAATCTCAGCCTATGCGCTCATACCCATTGGGGGGTACGTGGTGGGTACGTTTCGTACCCACCACGTACCCCCACGCCCCCCGAATGAATTTCCGCTCTCCTGGGCTCAAATTTTTGTTTTTTTAAATCTGTTTGCGGATTTGAATTTAATTTTAATTTTAATTTAAGTGGTCACTTGTAAAAATCTCAGCCTATGCGCTCATACCCAGTATGGGGTACGATCGCACCCCATACGTACCCTATACGTACTCCACGCCCCCAAAATGAACTTCCGCTCTCCTGGGCTCAAATTTTTGTTTTTTTAAATCTGTTTGCGGATTTGAATTTAATTTTAATTTTAATTTAAGTGGTCACTTGTAAAAATCTCAGTCTATGCGCTCATACCCATTGGGGGGTACGTGGTGGGTACGTTTCGTACCCACCACGTACCCCCCACGCCCCCCGAATGAATTTCCGCTCTCCTGGGCTCAAATTTTTGTTTTTTTAAATCTGTTTGCGGATTTGAATTTAATTTTAATTTTAATTTAAGTGGTCACTTGTAAAAATCTCAGCCTATGCGCTCATACCCATTGGGGGGTACGTGGTGGGTACGTTTCGTACCCACCACGTACCCCCACGCCCCCCGAATGAATTTCCGCTCTCCTGGGCTCAAATTTTTGTTTTTTTAAATCTGTTTGCGGATTTGAATTTAATTTTAATTTTAATTTAAGTGGTCACTTGTAAAAATCTCAGCCTATGCGCTCATACCCAGTATGGGGTACGATCGCACCCCATACGTACCCTATACGTACTCCACGCCCCCAAAATGAACTTCCGCTCTCCTGGGCTCAAATTTTTGTTTTTTTAAATCTGTTTGCGGATTTGAATTTAATTTTAATTTTAATTTAAGTGGTCACTTGTAAAAATCTCAGTCTATGCGCTCATACCCATTGGGGGGTACGTGGTGGGTACGTTTCGTACCCACCACGTACCCCCCACGCCCCCCGAATGAATTTCCGCTCTCCTGGGCTCAAATTTTTGTTTTTTTAAATCTGTTTGCGGATTTGAATTTAATTTGAATTTTAATTTAAGTGGTCACTTGTAAAAATCTCAGCCTATGCGCTCATACCCATTGGGGGGTACGTGGTGGGTACGTTTCGTACCCACCACGTACCCCCCACGCCCCCCGAATGAATTTCCGCTCTCCTGGGCCTAAATTTTTGTTTTTTTTAAATCTGTTTGCGGATTTGAATTTAATTTTAATTTTAATTTAAGTGGTCACTTGTAAAAATCTCAGCCTATGCGCTCATACCCATTGGGGGGTACGTGGTGGGTACGTTTCGTACCCACCACGTACCCCCCACGCCCCCCGAATGAATTTCCGCTCTCCTGGGCTCAAATTTTTGTTTTTTTAAATCTGTTTGCGGATTTGAATTTAATTTTAATTTTAATTTAAGTGGTCACTTGTAAAAATCTCAGCCTATGCGCTCATACCCATTGGGGGGTACGTGGTGGGTACGTTTCGTACCCACCACGTACCCCCCACGCCCCCCGAATGAATTTCCGCTCTCCTGGGCTCAAATTTTTGTTTTTTTAAATCTGTTTGCGGATTTGAATTTAATTTTAATTTTAATTTAAGTGGTCACTTGTAAAAATCTCAGCCTATGCGCTCATACCCATTGGGGGGTACGTGGTGGGTACGTTTCGTACCCACCACGTACCCCCCACGCCCCCCGAATGAATTTCCGCTCTCCTGGGCTCAAATTTTTGTTTTTTTAAATCTGTTTGCGGATTTGAATTTAATTTTAATTTTAATTTAAGTGGTCACTTGTAAAAATCTCAGCCTATGCGCTCATACCCATTGGGGGGTACGTGGTGGGTACGTTTCGTACCCACCACGTACCCCCCACGCCCCCCGAATGAATTTCCGCTCTCCTGGGCTCAAATTTTTGTTTTTTTAAATCTGTTTGCGGATTTGAATTTAATTTTAATTTTAATTTAAGTGGTCACTTGTAAAAATCTCAGCCTATGCGCTCATACCCATTGGGGGGTACGTGGTGGGTACGTTTCGTACCCACCACGTACCCCCCACGCCCCCCGAATGAATTTCCGCTCTCCTGGGCTCAAATTTTTGGTTTTTTTAAATCTGTTTGCGGATTTGAATTTAATTTTAATTTTAATTTAAGTGGTCACTTGTAAAAATCTCAGCCTATGCGCTCATACCCATTGGGGGGTACGTGGTGGGTACGTTTCGTACCCACCACGTACCCCCACGCCCCCCGAATGAATTTCCGCTCTCCTGGGCTCAAATTTTTGTTTTTTTAAATCTGTTTGCGGATTTGAATTTAATTTTAATTTTAATTTAAGTGGTCACTTGTAAAAATCTCAGCCTATGCGCTCATACCCAGTATGGGGTACGATCGCACCCCATACGTACCCTATACGTACTCCACGCCCCCAAAATGAACTTCCGCTCTCCTGGGCTCAAATTTTTGTTTTTTTAAATCTGTTTGCGGATTTGAATTTAATTTTAATTTTAATTTAAGTGGTCACTTGTAAAAATCTCAGTCTATGCGCTCATACCCATTGGGGGGTACGTGGTGGGTACGTTTCGTACCCACCACGTACCCCCCACGCCCCCCGAATGAATTTCCGCTCTCCTGGGCTCAAATTTTTGTTTTTTTAAATCTGTTTGCGGATTTGAATTTAATTTTAATTTTAATTTAAGTGGTCACTTGTAAAAATCTCAGCCTATGCGCTCATACCCATTGGGGGGTACGTGGTGGGTACGTTTCGTACCCACCACGTACCCCCACGCCCCCCGAATGAATTTCCGCTCTCCTGGGCTCAAATTTTTGTTTTTTTAAATCTGTTTGCGGATTTGAATTTAATTTTAATTTTAATTTAAGTGGTCACTTGTAAAAATCTCAGCCTATGCGCTCATACCCAGTATGGGGTACGATCGCACCCCATACGTACCCTATACGTACTCCACGCCCCCAAAATGAACTTCCGCTCTCCTGGGCTCAAATTTTTGTTTTTTTAAATCTGTTTGCGGATTTGAATTTAATTTTAATTTTAATTTAAGTGGTCACTTGTAAAAATCTCAGTCTATGCGCTCATACCCATTGGGGGGTACGTGGTGGGTACGTTTCGTACCCACCACGTACCCCCCACGCCCCCCGAATGAATTTCCGCTCTCCTGGGCTCAAATTTTTGTTTTTTTAAATCTGTTTGCGGATTTGAATTTAATTTGAATTTTAATTTAAGTGGTCACTTGTAAAAATCTCAGCCTATGCGCTCATACCCATTGGGGGGTACGTGGTGGGTACGTTTCGTACCCACCACGTACCCCCCACGCCCCCCGAATGAATTTCCGCTCTCCTGGGCCTAAATTTTTGTTTTTTTTAAATCTGTTTGCGGATTTGAATTTAATTTTAATTTTAATTTAAGTGGTCACTTGTAAAAATCTCAGCCTATGCGCTCATACCCATTGGGGGGTACGTGGTGGGTACGTTTCGTACCCACCACGTACCCCCCACGCCCCCCGAATGAATTTCCGCTCTCCTGGGCTCAAATTTTTGTTTTTTTAAATCTGTTTGCGGATTTGAATTTAATTTTAATTTTAATTTAAGTGGTCACTTGTAAAAATCTCAGCCTATGCGCTCATACCCATTGGGGGGTACGTGGTGGGTACGTTTCGTACCCACCACGTACCCCCCACGCCCCCCGAATGAATTTCCGCTCTCCTGGGCTCAAATTTTTGTTTTTTTAAATCTGTTTGCGGATTTGAATTTAATTTTAATTTTAATTTAAGTGGTCACTTGTAAAAATCTCAGCCTATGCGCTCATACCCATTGGGGGGTACGTGGTGGGTACGTTTCGTACCCACCACGTACCCCCCACGCCCCCCGAATGAATTTCCGCTCTCCTGGGCTCAAATTTTTGTTTTTTTAAATCTGTTTGCGGATTTGAATTTAATTTTAATTTTAATTTAAGTGGTCACTTGTAAAAATCTCAGCCTATGCGCTCATACCCATTGGGGGGTACGTGGTGGGTACGTTTCGTACCCACCACGTACCCCCCACGCCCCCCGAATGAATTTCCGCTCTCCTGGGCTCAAATTTTTGTTTTTTTAAATCTGTTTGCGGATTTGAATTTAATTTTAATTTTAATTTAAGTGGTCACTTGTAAAAATCTCAGCCTATGCGCTCATACCCATTGGGGGGTACGTGGTGGGTACGTTTCGTACCCACCACGTACCCCCCACGCCCCCCGAATGAATTTCCGCTCTCCTGGGCTCAAATTTTTGTTTTTTTAAATCTGTTTGCGGATTTGAATTTAATTTTAATTTTAATTTAAGTGGTCACTTGTAAAAATCTCAGCCTATGCGCTCATACCCATTGGGGGGTACGTGGTGGGTACGTTTCGTACCCACCACGTACCCCCCACGCCCCCCGAATGAATTTCCGCTCTCCTGGGCTCAAATTTTTGTTTTTTTAAATCTGTTTGCGGATTTGAATTTAATTTTAATTTTAATTTAAGTGGTCACTTGTAAAAATCTCAGCCTATGCGCTCATACCCATTGGGGGGTACGTGGTGGGTACGTTTCGTACCCACCACGTACCCCCCACGCCCCCCGAATGAATTTCCGCTCTCCTGGGCTCAAATTTTTGTTTTTTTAAATCTGTTTGCGGATTTGAATTTAATTTTAATTTTAATTTAAGTGGTCACTTGTAAAAATCTCAGCCTATGCGCTCATACCCATTGGGGGGTACGTGGTGGGTACGTTTCGTACCCACCACGTACCCCCCACGCCCCCCGAATAAATTTCCGCTCTCCTAGGCTCAAATTTTTGTTTTTTTAAATCTGTTTGCGGATTTGAATTTAATTTTAATTTTAATTTAAGTGGTCACTTGTAAAAATCTCAGCCTATGCGCTCATACCCATTGGGGGGTACGTGGTGGGTACGTTTCGTACCCACCACGTACCCCCCACGCCCCCCGAATGAATTTCCGCTCTCCTAGGCTCAAATTTTTGTTTTTTTAAATCTGTTTGCGGATTTGAATTTAATTTTAATTTTAATTTAAGTGGTCACTTGTAAAAATCTCAGCCTATGCGCTCATACCCATTGGGGGGTACGTGGTGGGTACGTTTCGTACCCACCACGTACCCCCCACGCCCCCCGAATGAATTTCCGCTCTCCTGGGCCTAAATTTTTGTTTTTTTTAAATCTGTTTGCGGATTTGAATTTAATTTTAATTTTAATTTAAGTGGTCACTTGTAAAAATCTCAGCCTATGCGCTCATACCCATTGGGGGGTACGTGGTGGGTACGTTTCGTACCCACCACGTACCCCCCACGCCCCCCGAATGAATTTCCGCTCTCCTGGGCTCAAATTTTTGGTTTTTTTAAATCTGTTTGCGGATTTGAATTTAATTTTAATTTTAATTTAAGTGGTCACTTGTAAAAATCTCAGCCTATGCGCTCATACCCATTGGGGGGTACGTGGTGGGTACGTTTCGTACCCACCACGTACCCCCACGCCCCCCGAATGAATTTCCGCTCTCCTGGGCTCAAATTTTTGTTTTTTTAAATCTGTTTGCGGATTTGAATTTAATTTTAATTTTAATTTAAGTGGTCACTTGTAAAAATCTCAGCCTATGCGCTCATACCCATTAGGGGGTACGTGGTGGGTACGTTTCGTACCCACCACGTACCCCCCACGCCCCCCGAATGAATTTCCGCTCTCCTGGGCTCAAATTTTTGTTTTTTTAAATCTGTTTGCGGATTTGAATTTAATTTTAATTTTAATTTAAGTGGTCACTTGTAAAAATCTCAGCCTATGCGCTCATACCCAGTATGGGGTACGATCGCACCCCATACGTATCCTATACGTACTCCACGCCCCCAAAATGAACTTCCGCTCTCCTGGGCTCAAATTTTTGTTTTTTTAAATCTGTTTGCGGATTTGAATTTAATTTTAATTTTAATTTAAGTGGTCACTTGTAAAAATCTCAGCCTATGCGCTCATACCCATTGGGGGGTACGTGGTGGGTACGTTTCGTACCCACCACGTACCCCCCACGCCCCCCGAATGAATTTCCGCTCTCCTGGGCTCAAATTTTTGTTTTTTTAAATCTGTTTGCGGATTTGAATTTAATTTGAATTTTAATTTAAGTGGTCACTTGTAAAAATCTCAGCCTATGCGCTCATACCCATTGGGGGGTACGTGGTGGGTACGTTTCGTACCCACCACGTACCCCCCACGCCCCCCGAATGAATTTCCGCTCTCCTGGGCCTAAATTTTTGTTTTTTTTAAATCTGTTTGCGGATTTGAATTTAATTTTAATTTTAATTTAAGTGGTCACTTGTAAAAATCTCAGCCTATGCGCTCATACCCATTGGGGGGTACGTGGTGGGTACGTTTCGTACCCACCACGTACCCCCCACGCCCCCCGAATGAATTTCCGCTCTCCTAGGCTCAAATTTTTGTTTTTTTAAATCTGTTTGCGGATTTGAATTTAATTTTAATTTTAATTTAAGTGGTCACTTGTAAAAATCTCAGCCTATGCGCTCATACCCATTGGGGGGTACGTGGTGGGTACGTTTCGTACCCACCACGTACCCCCACGCCCCCCGAATGAATTTCCGCTCTCCTGGGCTCAAATTTTTGTTTTTTTAAATCTGTTTGCGGATTTGAATTTAATTTTAATTTTAATTTAAGTGGTCACTTGTAAAAATCTCAGCCTATGCGCTCATACCCATTGGGGGGTACATGGTGGGTACGTTTCGTACCCACCACGTACCCCCCACGCCCCCCGAATGAATTTCCGCTCTCCTGGGCTCAAATTTTTGTTTTTTTAAATCTGTTTGCGGATTTGAATTTAATTTTAATTTTAATTTAAGTGGTCACTTGTAAAAATCTCAGCCTATGCGCTCATACCCATTGGGGGGTACATGGTGGGTACGTTTCGTACCCACCACGTACCCCCCACGCCCCCCGAATGAATTTCCGCTCTCCTGGGCTCAAATTTTTGTTTTTTTAAATCTGTTTGCGGATTTGAATTTAATTTTAATTTTAATTTAAGTGGTCACTTGTAAAAATCTCAGCCTATGCGCTCATACCCATTGGGGGGTACGTGGTGGGTACGTTTCGTACCCACCACGTACCCCCCACGCCCCCCGAATGAATTTCCGCTCTCCTGGGCCTAAATTTTTGTTTTTTTTAAATCTGTTTGTGGATTTGAATTTAATTTTAATTTTAATTTAAGTGGTCACTTGTAAAAATCTCAGCCTATGCGCTCATACCCATTGGGGGGTACGTGGTGGGTACGTTTCGTACCCACCACGTACCCCCACGCCCCCCGAATGAATTTCCGCTCTCCTGGGCTCAAATTTTTGTTTTTTTAAATCTGTTT
This sequence comes from Beris morrisii, assembly GCA_951812415.1. Classification (NCBI taxonomy): domain Eukaryota; kingdom Metazoa; phylum Arthropoda; class Insecta; order Diptera; family Stratiomyidae; genus Beris; species Beris morrisii. The sequence goes on along the minus strand of CATOSH010000005.1, from coordinate 12,287 downwards.
GCGGATTTGAATTTAATTTTAATTTTAATTTAAGTGGTCACTTGTAAAAATCTCAGCCTATGCGCTCATACCCATTGGGGGGTACGTGGTGGGTACGTTTCGTACCCACCACGTACCCCCCACGCCCCCCGAATGAATTTCCGCTCTCCTGGGCTCAAATTTTTGTTTTTTTAAATCTGTTTGCGGATTTGAATTTAATTTTAATTTTAATTTAAGTGGTCACTTGTAAAAATCTCAGCCTATGCGCTCATACCCATTGGGGGGTACGTGGTGGGTACGTTTCGTACCCACCACGTACCCCCCACGCCCCCCGAATGAATTTCCGCTCTCCTGGGCCTAAATTTTTGTTTTTTTTAAATCTGTTTGTGGATTTGAATTTAATTTTAATTTTAATTTAAGTGGTCACTTGTAAAAATCTCAGCCTATGCGCTCATACCCATTGGGGGGTACGTGGTGGGTACGTTTCGTACCCACCACGTACCCCCCACGCCCCCCGAATGAATTTCCGCTCTCCTGGGCTCAAATTTTTGTTTTTTTAAATCTGTTTGCGGATTTGAATTTAATTTTAATTTTAATTTAAGTGGTCACTTGTAAAAATCTCAGCCTATGCGCTCATACCCATTGGGGGGTACGTGGTGGGTACGTTTCGTACCCACCACGTACCCCCCACGCCCCCCGAATGAATTTCCGCTCTCCTGGGCTCAAATTTTTGTTTTTTTAAATCTGTTTGCGGATTTGAATTTAATTTTAATTTTAATTTAAGTGGTCACTTGTAAAAATCTCAGCCTATGCGCTCATACCCATTGGGGGGTACGTGGTGGGTACGTTTCGTACCCACCACGTACCCCCACGCCCCCCGAATGAATTTCCGCTCTCCTGGGCTCAAATTTTTGTTTTTTTAAATCTGTTTGCGGATTTGAATTTAATTTTAATTTTAATTTAAGTGGTCACTTGTAAAAATCTCAGCCTATGCGCTCATACCCATTGGGGGGTACGTGGTGGGTACGTTTCGTACCCACCACGTACCCCCCACGCCCCCCGAATGAATTTCCGCTCTCCTGGGCCTAAATTTTTGTTTTTTTTAAATCTGTTTGCGGATTTGAATTTAATTTTAATTTTAATTTAAGTGGTCACTTGTAAAAATCTCAGCCTATGCGCTCATACCCATTGGGGGGTACGTGGTGGGTACGTTTCGTACCCACCACGTACCCCCCACGCCCCCCGAATGAATTTCCGCTCTCCTGGGCTCAAATTTTTGTTTTTTTAAATCTGTTTGCGGATTTGAATTTAATTTTAATTTTAATTTAAGTGATCACTTGTAAAAATCTCAGCCTATGCGCTAATACCCACTGGGGGGTACGTGGTGGGTACGTTTCGTACCCACCACGTACCCCCCACGCCCCCCGAATGAATTTCCGCTCTCCTGGGCTCAAATTTTTGTTTTTTTAAATCTGTTTGCGGATTTGAATTTAATTTTAATTTTAATTTAAGTGGTCACTTGTAAAAATCTCAGCCTATGCGCTCATACCCATTGGGGGTACGTGGTGGGTACGTTTCGTACCCACCACGTACCCCCCACGCCCCCCGAATGAATTTCCGCTCTCCTAGGCTCAAATTTTTGTTTTTTTAAATCTGTTTGCGGATTTGAATTTAATTTTAATTTTAATTTAAGTGGTCACTTGTAAAAATCTCAGCCTATGCGCTCATACCCATTGGGGGGTACGTGGTGGGTACGTTTCGTACCCACCACGTACCCCCACGCCCCCCGAATGAATTTCCGCTCTCCTGGGCTCAAATTTTTGTTTTTTTAAATCTGTTTGCGGATTTGAATTTAATTTTAATTTTAATTTAAGTGGTCACTTGTAAAAATCTCAGCCTATGCGCTCATACCCATTGGGGGGTACATGGTGGGTACGTTTCGTACCCACCACGTACCCCCCACGCCCCCCGAATGAATTTCCGCTCTCCTGGGCTCAAATTTTTGTTTTTTTAAATCTGTTTGCGGATTTGAATTTAATTTTAATTTTAATTTAAGTGGTCACTTGTAAAAATCTCAGCCTATGCGCTCATACCCATTGGGGGGTACATGGTGGGTACGTTTCGTACCCACCACGTACCCCCCACGCCCCCCGAATGAATTTCCGCTCTCCTGGGCTCAAATTTTTGTTTTTTTAAATCTGTTTGCGGATTTGAATTTAATTTTAATTTTAATTTAAGTGGTCACTTGTAAAAATCTCAGCCTATGCGCTCATACCCATTGGGGGGTACGTGGTGGGTACGTTTCGTACCCACCACGTACCCCCCACGCCCCCCGAATGAATTTCCGCTCTCCTGGGCCTAAATTTTTGTTTTTTTTAAATCTGTTTGTGGATTTGAATTTAATTTTAATTTTAATTTAAGTGGTCACTTGTAAAAATCTCAGCCTATGCGCTCATACCCATTGGGGGGTACGTGGTGGGTACGTTTCGTACCCACCACGTACCCCCACGCCCCCCGAATGAATTTCCGCTCTCCTGGGCTCAAATTTTTGTTTTTTTAAATCTGTTTGCGGATTTGAATTTAATTTTAATTTTAATTTAAGTGGTCACTTGTAAAACTCTCAGCCTATGCGCTCATACCCATTGGGGGGTACGTGGTGGGTACGTTTCGTACCCACCACGTACCCCCCACGCCCCCCGAATGAATTTCCGCTCTCCTGGGCTCAAATTTTTGTTTTTTTTAAATCTGTTTGCGGATTTGAATTTAATTTTAATTTTAATTTAAGTGGTCACTTGTAAAAATCTCAGCCTATGCGCTCATACCCATTGGGGGGTACGTGGTGGGTACGTTTCGTACCCACCACGTACCCCCCACGCCCCCCGAATGAATTTCCGCTCTCCTGGGCCTAAATTTTTGTTTTTTTTAAATCTGTTTGTGGATTTGAATTTAATTTTAATTTTAATTTAAGTGGTCACTTGTAAAAATCTCAGCCTATGCGCTCATACCCATTGGGGGGTACGTGGTGGGTACGTTTCGTACTCACCACGTACCCCCACGCCCCCCGAATGAATTTCCGCTCTCCTGGGCTCAAATTTTTGTTTTTTTAAATCTGTTTGCGGATTTGAATTTAATTTTAATTTTAATTTAAGTCGTCACTTGTAAAAATCTCAGCCTATGCGCTCATACCCATTGGGGGGTACGTGGTGGGAACGTTTCGTACTCACCACGTACCCCCCACGCCCCGCGAATGAATTTCCGCTCTCCTGGGCTCAAATTTTTGTTTTTTTAAATCTGTTTGCGGATTTGAATTTAATTTTAATTTTAATTTAAGTGGTCACTTGTAAAAATCTCAGCCTATGCGCTCATACCCATTGGGGGGTACGTGGTGGGTACGTTTCGTACCCACCACGTACCCCCCACGCCCCCCGAATGAATTTCCGCTCTCCTGGGCCTAAATTTTTGTTTTTTTTTAAATCTGTTTGTGGATTTGAATTTAATTTTAATTTTAATTTAAGTGGTCACTTGTAAAAATCTCAGCCTATGCGCTCATACCCATTGGGGGGTACGTGGTGGGTACGTTTCGTACCCACCACGTACCCCCACGCCCCCCGAATGAATTTCCGCTCTCCTGGGCTCAAATTTTTGTTTTTTTAAATCTGTTTGCGGATTTGAATTTAATTTTAATTTTAATTTAAGTGGTCACTTGTAAAAATCTCAGCCTATGCGCTCATACCCATTGGGGGGTACGTGGTGGGTACGTTTCGTACCCACCACGTACCCCCCACGCCCCCCGAATGAATTTCCGCTCTCCTGGGCCTAAATTTTTGTTTTTTTTAAATCTGTTTGTGGATTTGAATTTAATTTTAATTTTAATTTAAGTGGTCACTTGTAAAAATCTCAGCCTATGCGCTCATACCCATTGGGGGGTACGTGGTGGGTACGTTTCGTACCCACCACGTACCCCCACGCCCCCCGAATGAATTTCCGCTCTCCTGGGCTGAAATTTTTGTTTTTTTAAATCTGTTTGCGGATTTGAATTTAATTTTAATTTTAATTTAAGTGGTCACTTGTAAAAATCTCAGCCTATGCGCTCATACCCATTGGGGGGTACGTGGTGGGTACGTTTCGAACCCACCACGTACCCCCCACGCCCCCCGAATGAATTTCCGCTCTCCTGGGCCTAAATTTTTGTTTTTTTTAAATCTGTTTGTGGATTTGAATTTAATTTTAATTTTAATTTAAGTGGTCACTTGTAAAAATCTCAGCCTATGCGCTCATACCCATTGGGGGGTACGTGGTGGGTACGTTTCGTACCCACCACGTACCCCACGCCCCCCGAATGAATTTCCGCTCTCCTGGGCTCAAATTTTTGTTTTTTTAAATCTGTTTGCGGATTTGAATTTAATTTTAATTTTAATTTAAGTGGTCACTTGTAAAAATCTCAGCCTATGCGCTCATACCCATTGGGGGGTACGTGGTGGGTACGTTTCGTACCCACCACGTACCCCCCACGCCCCCCGAATGAATTTCCGCTCTCCTGGGCTCAAATTTTTGTTTTTTTAAATCTGTTTGCGGATTTGAATTTAATTTTAATTTTAATTTAAGTGCTCACTTGTAAAAATCTCAGCCTATGCGCTCATACCCATTGGGGGGTACGTGGTGGGTACGTTTCGTACCCACCACGTACCCCCCACGCCCCCCGAATGAATTTCCGCTCTCCTGGGCTCAAATTTTTGTTTTTTTAAATCTGTTTGCGGATTTGAATTTAATTTTAATTTTAATTTAAGTGGTCACTTGTAAAAATCTCAGCCTATGCGCTCATACCCATTGGGGGGTACGTGGTGGGTACGTTTCGTACCCACCACGCCCCCCGAATGAATTTCCGCTCTCCTGGGCTCAAATTTTTGTTTTTTTAAATCTGTTTGCGGATTTGAATTTAATTTTAATTTTAATTTAAGTGGTCACTTGTAAAAATCTCAGCCTATGCGCTCATACCCATTGGGGGGTACGTGGTGGGTACGTTTCGTACCCACCACGTACCCCCCACGCCCCCCGAATGAATTTCCGCTCTCCTGGGCCTAAATTTTTGTTTTTTTTAAATCTGTTTGCGGATTTGAATTTAATTTTAATTTTAATTTAAGTGCTCACTTGTAAAAATCTCAGCCTATGCGCTCATACCCATTGGGGGGTACGTGGTGGGAACGTTTCGTACTCACCACGTACCCCCCACGCCCCCCGAATGAATTTCCGCTCTCCTGGGCTCAAATTTTTGTTTTTTTAAATCTGTTTGCGGATTTGAATTTAATTTTAATTTTAATTTAAGTGGTCACTTGTAAAAATCTCAGCCTATGCGCTCATACCCATTGGGGGGTACGTGGTGGGTACGTTTCGTACCCACCACGTACCCCCCACGCCCCCCGAATGAATTTCCGCTCTCCTAGGCTCAAATTTTTGTTTTTTTAAATCTGTTTGCGGATTTGAATTTAATTTTAATTTTAATTTAAGTGGTCACTTGTAAAAATCTCAGCCTATGCGCTCATACCCATTGGGGGGTACGTGGTGGGAACGTTTCGTACTCACCACGTACCCCCCACGCCCCCCGAATGAATTTCCGCTCTCCTGGGCTCAAATTTTTGTTTTTTTAAATCTGTTAGCGGATTTGAATTTAATTTTAATTTTAATTTAAGTGGTCACTTGTAAAAATCTCAGCCTATGCGCTCATACCCATTGGGGGGTACGTGGTGGGTACGTTTCGTACCCACCACGTACCCCCCACGCCCCCCGAATGAATTTCCGCTCTCCTGGGCTCAAATTTTTGTTTTTTTAAATCTGTTTGCGGATTTGAATTTAATTTTAATTTTAATTTAAGTGGTCACTTGTAAAAATCTCAGCCTATGCGCTCATACCCATTGGGGGGTACGTGGTGGGTACGTTTCGTACCCACCACGTACCCCCCACGCCCCCCGAATGAATTTCCGCTCTCCTGGGCCTAAATTTTTGTTTTTTTTAAATCTGTTTGCGGATTTGAATTTAATTTTAATTTTAATTTAAGTGGTCACTTGTAAAAATCTCAGCCTATGCGCTCATACCCATTGGGGGGTACGTGGTGGGTACGTTTCGTACCCACCACGTACCCCCCACGCCCCCCGAATGAATTTCCGCTCTCCTGGGCTCAAATTTTTGTTTTTTTAAATCTGTTTGCGGATTTGAATTTAATTTTAATTTTAATCTAAGTGGTCACTTGTAAAAATCTCAGCCCATGCGCTCATACCCATTGGGGGGTACGTGGTGGGTACGTTTCGTACCCACCACGTACCCCCCACGCCCCCCGAATGAATTTCCGCTCTCCTAGGCTCAAATTTTTGTTTTTTTAAATCTGTTTGCGGATTTGAATTTAATTTTAATTTTAATTTAAGTGGTCACTTGTAAAAATCTCAGCCTATGCGCTCATACCCATTGGGGAGTACGTGGTGGGTACGTTTCGTACCCATCACGTACCCCCCCACGCCCCCCGAATGAATTTCCGCTCTCCTGGGCTCAAATTTTTGTTTTTTTAAATCTGTTTGCGGATTTGAATTTCATTTTAATTTTAATTTAAGTGGTCACTTGTAAAAATCTCAGCCTATGCGCTCATACCCAGTATGGGGTACGTATGGGGTACGATCGCACCCCATACGTACCCTATACGTACTCCACGCCCCCAAAATGAACTTCCGCTCTCCTGGGCTCAAATTTTTGTTTTTTTAAATCTGTTTGCGGATTTGAATTTCATTTTAATTTTAATTTAAGTGGTCACTTGTAAAAATCTCAGCCTATGCGCTCATACCCATTGGGGGGTACATGGTGGGTACGTTTCGTACCCACCACGTACCCCCCACGCCCCCCGAATGAATTTCCGCTCTCCTGGGCTCAAATTTTTGTTTTTTTAAATCTGTTTGCGGATTTGAATTTAATTTTAATTTTAATTTAAGTGGTCACTTGTAAAAATCTCAGCCTATGTGCTCATACCCATTGGGGGGTACGTGGTGGGTACGTTTCGTACCCACCACGCACCCCCCACGCCCCCCCGAATGAATTTCCGCTCTCCTGGGTTCAAATTTTTGTTTTTTTAAATCTGTTTTGCGGATTTGAATTTAATTTTAATTTTAATTTAAGTGGTCACTTGTAAAAATCTCAGCCTATGCGCTCATACCCATTGGGGGGTACGTGGTGGGTACGTTTCGTACCCACCACGTACCCCCCACGCCCCCCGAATGAATTTCCGCTCTCCTGGGCTCAAATTTTTGGTTTTTTTAAATCTGTTTGCGGATTTGAATTTAATTTTAATTTTAATTTAAGTGGTCACTTGTAAAAATCTCAGCCTATGCGCTCATACCCATTGGGGGGTACGTAGTGGGTACGTTTCGTACCCACCACGTACCCCCACGCCCCCCGAATGAATTTCCGCTCTCCTGGGCTCAAATTTTTGTTTTTTTAAATCTGTTTGCGGATTTGAATTTAATTTTAATTTTAATTTAAGTGGTCACTTGTAAAAATCTCAGCCTATGCGCTCATACCCATTGGGGGGTACGTGGTGGGTACGTTTCGTACCCACCACGTACCCCCCACGCCCCCCGAATGAATTTCCGCTCTCCTGGGATCAAATTTTTTTTTTTTTAAATCTGTTTGCGGATTTGAATTTAATTTTAATTTTAATTTAAGTGGTCACTTGTAAAAATTTCAGCCTATGCGCTCATACCCATTAGGGGGTACGTGGTGGGTACGTTTCGTACCCACCACGTACCCCCCACGCCCCCCGAATGAATTTCCGCTCTCCTGGGCTCAAATTTTTGTTTTTTTAAATCTGTTTGCGGATTTGAATTTAATTTTAATTTTAATTTAAGTGGTCACTTGTAAAAATCTCAGCCTATGCGCTCATACCCAGTATGGGGTACGTATGGGGTACGATCGCACCCCATACGTACCCTATACGTACTCCACGCCCCCAAAATGAACTTCCGCTCTCCTGGGCTCAAATTTTTGTTTTTTTAAATCTGTTTGCGGATTTGAATTTAATTTTAATTTTAATTTAAGTGGTCACTTGTAAAAATCTCAGCCTATGAGCTCATACCCATTGGGGGGTACGTGGTGGGTACGTTTCGTACCCACCACGTACCCCCCACGCCCCCCGAATGAATTTCCGCTCTCCTGGGCTCAAATTTTTGTTTTTTTAAATCTGTTTTGCGGATTTGAATTTAATTTTAATTTTAATTTAAGTGGTCACTTGTAAAAATCTCAGCCTATGCGCTCATACCCATTGGGGGGTACGTGGTGGGTACGTTTCGTACCCACCACGTACCCCCCACGCCCCCCGAATGAATTTCCGCTCTCCTGGGCTCAAATTTTTGTTTTTTTAAATCTGTTTGCGGATTTGAATTTAATTTTAATTTTAATTTAAGTGGTCACTTGTAAAAATCTCAGCCTATGCGCTCATACCCATTGGGGGGTACGTGGTGGGTACGTTTCGTACCCACCACGTACCCCCCACGCCTCCCGAATGAATTTTCGCTCTCCTGGGCTCAAATTTTTGTTTTTTTAAATCTGTTTTGCGGATTTGAATTTAATTTTAATTTTAATTTAAGTGGTCACTTGTAAAAATCTCAGCCTATGCGCTCATACCCATTGGGGGGTACGTGGTGGGTACGTTTCGTACCCACCACGTACCCCCCACGCCCCCCGAATGAATTTCCGCTCTCCTGGGCTCAAATTTTTGTTTTTTTAAATCTGTTTTGCGGATTTGAATTTAATTTTAATTTTAATTTAAGTGGTCACTTGTAAAAATCTCAGCCTATGCGCTCATACCCATTGGGGGGTACGTGGTGGGTACGTTTCGTACCCACCACGTACCCCCCACGCCCCCCGAATGAATTTCCGCTCTCCTGGGCTCAAATTTTTGTTTTTTTAAATCTGTTTTGCGGATTTGAATTTAATTTTAATTTTAATTTAAGTGGTCACTTGTAAAAATCTCAGCCTATGCGCTCATACCCATTGGGGGGTACGTGGTGGGTACGTTTCGTACCCACCACGTACCCCCCACGCCTCCCGAATGAATTTCCGCTCTCCTGGGCTCAAATTTTTGTTTTTTTAAATCTGTTTGCGGATTTGAATTTAATTTTAATTTTAATTTAAGTGGTCACTTGTAAAAATCTCAGCCTATGCGCTCATACCCATTGGGGGGTACGTGGTGGGTACGTTTCGTACCCACCACGTACCCCCCACGCCTCCCGAATGAATTTTCGCTCTCCTGGGCTCAAATTTTTGTTTTTTTAAATCTGTTTTGCGGATTTGAATTTAATTTTAATTTTAATTTAAGTGGTCACTTGTAAAAATCTCAGCCTATGCGCTCATACCCATTGGGGGGTACGTGGTGGGTACGTTTCGTACCCACCACGTACCCCCCACGCCCCCCGAATGAATTTCCGCTCTCCTGGGCTCAAATTTTTGTTTTTTTAAATCTGTTTTGCGGATTTGAATTTAATTTTAATTTTAATTTAAGTGGTCACTTGTAAAAATCTCAGCCTATGCGCTCATACCCATTGGGGGGTACGTGGTGGGTACGTTTCGTACCCACCACGTACCCCCCACGCCCCCCGAATGAATTTCCGCTCTCCTGGGCTCAAATTTTTGGTTTTTTTAAATCTGTTTGCGGATTTGAATTTAATTTTAATTTTAATTTAAGTGGTCACTTGTAAAAATCTCAGCCCATGCGCTCATACCCATTGGGGGGTACGTAGTGGGTACGTTTCGTACCCACCACGTACCCCCACGCCCCCCGAATGAATTTCCGCTCTCCTGGGCTCAAATTTTTGTTTTTTTAAATCTGTTTGCGGATTTGAATTTAATTTTAATTTTAATTTAAGTGGTCACTTGTAAAAATCTCAGCCTATGCGCTCATACCCATTGGGGGGTACGTGGTGGGTACGTTTCGTACCCACCACGTACCCCCCACGCCCCCCGAATGAATTTCCGCTCTCCTGGGATCAAATTTTTGTTTTTTTAAATCTGTTTGCGGATTTGAATTTAATTTTAATTTTAATTTAAGTGGTCACTTGTAAAAATTTCAGCCTATGCGCTCATACCCATTAGGGGGTACGTGGTGGGTACGTTTCGTACCCACCACGTACCCCCCACGCCCCCCGAATGAATTTCCGCTCTCCTGGGCTCAAATTTTTGTTTTTTTAAATCTGTTTGCGGATTTGAATTTAATTTTAATTTTAATTTAAGTGGTCACTTGTAAAAATCTCAGCCTATGCGCTCATACCCAGTATGGGGTACGTATGGGGTACGATCGCACCCCATACGTACCCTATACGTACTCCACGCCCCCAAAATGAACTTCCGCTCTCCTGGGCTCAAATTTTTGTTTTTTTAAATCTGTTTGCGGATTTGAATTTAATTTTAATTTTAATTTAAGTGGTCACTTGTAAAAATCTCAGCCTATGCGCTCATACCCATTGGGGGGTACGTGGTGGGTACGTTTCGTACCCACCACGTACCCCCCACGCCCCCCGAATGAATTTCCGCTCTCCTGGGCTCAAATTTTTGTTTTTTTAAATCTGTTTTGCGGATTTGAATTTAATTTTAATTTTAATTTAAGTGGTCACTTGTAAAAATCTCAGCCTATGCGCTCATACCCATTGGGGGGTTCGTATTGGGTACGTTTCGTACCCTCCACGTACCCCCCACGCCCCCCGAATGAATTTCCGCTCTCCTGGGCTCAAATTTTTGTTTTTTTAAATCTGTTTGCGGATTTGAATTTAATTTTAATTTTAATTTAAGTGGTCACTTGTAAAAATCTCAGCCTATGCGCTCATACCCATTGGGGGGTACGTGGTGGGTACGTTTCGTACCCACCACGTACCCCCCACGCCTCCCGAATGAATTTTCGCTCTCCTGGGCTCAAATTTTTGTTTTTTTAAATCTGTTTTGCGGATTTGAATTTAATTTTAATTTTAATTTAAGTGGTCACTTGTAAAAATCTCAGCCTATGCGCTCATACCCATTGGGGGGTACGTGGTGGGTACGTTTCGTACCCACCACGTACCCCCCACGCCCCCCGAATGAATTTCCGCTCTCCTGGGCTCAAATTTTTGTTTTTTTAAATCTGTTTTGCGGATTTGAATTTAATTTTAATTTTAATTTAAGTGGTCACTTGTAAAAATCTCAGCCTATGCGCTAATACCCATTGGGGGGTACGTGGTGGGTACGTTTCGTACCCACCACGTACCCCCCACGCCCCCCGAATGAATTTCCGCTCTCCTGGGCTCAAATTTTTGTTTTTTTAAATCTGTTTTGCGGATTTGAATTTAATTTTAATTTTAATTTAAGTGGTCACTTGTAAAAATCTCAGCCTATGCGCTCATACCCATTGGGGGGTACGTGGTGGGTACGTTTCGTACCCACCACGTACCCCCCACGCCCCCCGAATGAATTTCCGCTCTCCTGGGCTCAAATTTTTGTTTTTTTAAATCTGTTTGCGGATTTGAATTTAATTTTAATTTTAATTTAAGTGGTCACTTGTAAAAATCTCAGCCTATGCGCTCATACCCATTGGGGGGTACGTGGTGGGTACGTTTCGTACCCACCACGTACCCCCCACGCCCCCCGAATGAATTTCCGCTCTCCTGGGCTCAAATTTTTGTTTTTTTAAATCTGTTTGCGGATTTGAATTTAATTTTAATTTTAATTTAAGTGGTCACTTGTAAAAATCTCAGCCTATGCGCTCATACCCATTGGGGGGTACGTGGTGGGTACGTTTCGTACCCACCACGTACCCCCCACGCCTCCCGAATGAATTTTCGCTCTCCTGGGCTCAAATTTTTGTTTTTTAAATCTGTTTTGCGGATTTGAATTTAATTTTAATTTTAATTTAAGTGGTCACTTGTAAAAATCTCAGCCTATGCGCTCATACCCATTGGGGGGTACGTGGTGGGTACGTTTCGTACCACCACGTACCCCCCACGCCCCCCGAATGAATTTCCGCTCTCCCTGGGGCTCAAATTTTTGTTTTTTTAAATCTGTTTGCGGATTTGAATTTAATTTTAATTTTAATTTAAGTGGTCACTTGTAAAAATCTCAGCCTATGCGCTCATACCCATTGGGGGGTACGTGGTGGGTACGTTTCGTACCCACCACGTACCCCCCCACGCCCCCCGAATGAATTTCCGCTCTCCTGGGCTCAAATTTTTGTTTTTTTAAATCTGTTTGCGGATTTGAATTTAATTTAATTTTAATTTAAGAGGTCACTTGTAAAAATCTCAGCCTATGCG
>CATOSH010000004.1:0-68108 GCA_951812415.1 Beris morrisii | reverse complement strand
ATTCATTCGGGGGCGTGGGGGGTACGTGGTGGGTACGAAACGTACCCACCACGTACCCCCCAAGGGGTATGAGCGCATAGGCTGAGATTTTTTACAAGTGACCACTTAAATTAAAATTAAAATTAAATTCAAATCCGCAAACAGATTTAAAAAAACAAAAATTTGAGCCCAGGAGAGCGGAAATTCATTCGGGGGCGTGGGGGGTACGTGGTGGGTACGAAACGTACCCACCACGTACCCCCCAAGAGGTATGAGCGCATAGGCTGAGATTTTTACAAGTGACCACTTAAATTAAAATTAAAATTAAATTCAAATCCGCAAACAGATTTAAAAAAACAAAAATTTGAGCCCAGGAGAGCGGAAATTCATTTGGGGGGCGTGGGGGGTACGTGGTGGGTACGAAACGTACCCACCACGTACCCCCCAAGGGGTATGAGCGCATAGGCTGAGATTTTTACAAGTGACCACTTAAATTAAAATTAAAATTAAATTCAAATCCGCAAACAGATTTAAAAAAACAAAAATTTGAGCCCAGGAGAGCGGAAATTCATTCGGGGGGCGTGAGGGGTACGTGGTGGGTACGAAACGTACCCACCACGTACCCCCCAAGGGGTATGAGCGCATAGGCTGAGATTTTTACAAGTGACCACTTAAATTAAAATTAAAATTAAATTCAAATCCGCAAACAGATTTAAAAAAACAAAAATTTGAGCCCGGAAATTCATTCGGGGGGCGTGGGGGGTACGTGGTGGGTACGAAACGTACCCACCACGTACCCCCCAAGGGGTATGAGCGCATAGGCTGAGATTTTTACAAGTGACCACTTAAATTAAAATTAAAATTAAATTCAAATCCGCAAACAGATTTAAAAAAACAAAAATTTGAGCCCAGGAGAGCGGAAATTCATTCGGGGGGCGTGGGGGGTACGTGGTGGGTACGAAACGTACCCACCACGTACCCCCCAAGGGGTATGAGCGCATAGGCTGAGATTTTTACAAGTGACCACTTAAATTAAAATTAAAATTAAATTCAAATCCGCAAACAGATTTAAAAAAACAAAAATTTGAGCCCAGGAGAGCGGAAATTCATTCGGGGGCGTGGGGGGTACGTGGTGGGTACGAAACGTACCCACCACGTACCCCCCAAGGGGTATGAGCGCATAGGCTGAGATTTTTACAAGTGACCACTTAAATTAAAATTAAAATTAAATTCAAATCCGCAAACAGATTTAAAAAAACAAAAATTTGAGCCCAGGAGAGCGGAAATTCATTCGGGGGCGTGGGGGGTACGTGTACGAAACGTACCCACCACGTACCCCCCAAGGGGTATGAGCGCATAGGCTGAGATTTTTACAAGTGACCACTTAAATTAAAATTAAAATTAAATTCAAATCCGCAAACAGATTTAAAAAAACAAAAATTTGAGCCCAGGAGAGCGGAAATTCATTTGGGGGGCGTGGAGGGTACGTGGTGGGTACGAAACGTACCCACCACGTACCCCCCAAGGGGTATGAGCGCATAGGCTGAGATTTTTACAAGTGACCACTTAAATTAAAATTAAAATTAAATTCAAATCCGCAAACAGATTTAAAAAAACAAAAATTTGAGCCCAGGAGAGCGGAAATTCATTCGGGGGGCGTGGGGGGTACGTGGTGGGTACGAAACGTACCCACCACGTACCCCCCAAGGGGTATGAGCGCATAGGCTGAGATTTTTACAAGTGACCACTTAAATTAAAATTAAAATTAAATTCAAATCCGCAAACAGATTTAAAAAAACAAAAATTTGAGCCCAGGAGAGCGGAAATTCATTCGGGGGCGTGGGGGGTACGTGGTGGGTACGAAACGTACCCACCACGTACCCCCCAAGGGGTATGAGCGCATAGGCTGAGATTTTTACAAGTGACCACTTAAATTAAAATTAAAATTAAATTCAAATCCGCAAACAGATTTAAAAAAACAAAAATTTGAGCCCAGGAGAGCGGAAATTCATTCGGGGGCGTGGGGGGTACGTGGTGGGTACGAAACGTACCCACCACGTACCCCCCAAGGGGTATGAGCGCATAGGCTGAGATTTTTACAAGTGACCACTTAAATTAAAATTAAAATTAAATTCAAATCCGCAAACAGATTTAAAAAAACAAAAATTTGAGCCCAGGAGAGCGGAAATTCATTCGGGGGCGTGGGGGGTACGTGGTGGGTACGAAACGTACCCACCACGTACCCCCCAAGGGGTATGAGCGCATAGGCTGAGATTTTTACAAGTGACCACTTAAATTAAAATTAAAATTAAATTCAAATCCGCAAACAGATTTAAAAAAACAAAAATTTGAGCCCAGGAGAGCGGAAATTCATTCGGGGGGCGTGGGGGGTACGTGGTGGGTACGAAACGTACCCACCACGTACCCCCCAAGGGGTATGAGCGCATAGGCTGAGATTTTTACAAGTGACCACTTAAATTAAAATTAAAATTAAATTCAAATCCGCAAACAGATTTAAAAAAACAAAAATTTGAGCCCAGGAGAGCGGAAATTCATTCGGGGGGCGTGGGGGGTACGTGGTGGGTACGAAACGTACCCACCACGTACCCCCCAAGGGGTATGAGCGCATAGGCTGAGATTTTTACAAGTGACCACTTAAATTAAAATTAAAATTAAATTCAAATCCGCAAACAGATTTAAAAAAACAAAAATTTGAGCCCAGGAGAGCGGAAATTCATTCGGGGGGCGTGGGGGGTACGTGGTGGGTACGAAACGTACCCACCACGTACCCCCCAAGGGGTATGAGCGCATAGGCTGAGATTTTTACAAGTGACCACTTAAATTAAAATTAAAATTAAATTCAAATCCGCAAACAGATTTAAAAAAACAAAAATTTGAGCCCAGGAGAGCGGAAATTCATTCGGGGGGCGTGGGGGGTACGTGGTGGGTACGAAACGTACCCACCACGTACCCCCCAAGGGGTATGAGCGCATAGGCTGAGATTTTTACAAGTGACCACTTAAATTAAAATTAAAATTAAATTCAAATCCGCAAACAGATTTAAAAAAACAAAAATTTGAGCCCAGGAGAGCGGAAATTCATTCGGGGGGCGTGGGGGGTACGTGGTGGGTACGAAACGTACCCACCACGTACCCCCCAAGGGGTATGAGCGCATAGGCTGAGATTTTTACAAGTGACCACTTAAATTAAAATTAAAATTAAATTCAAATCCGCAAACAGATTTAAAAAAACAAAAATTTGAGCCCAGGAGAGCGGAAATTCATTCGGGGGGCGTGGGGGGTACGTGGTGGGTACGAAACGTACCCACCACGTACCCCCCAAGGGGTATGAGCGCATAGGCTGAGATTTTTACAAGTGACCACTTAAATTAAAATTAAAATTAAATTCAAATCCGCAAACAGATTTAAAAAAACAAAAATTTGAGCCCAGGAGAGCGGAAATTCATTCGGGGGGCGTGGGGGGTACGTGGTGGGTACGAAACGTACCCACCACGTACCCCCCAAGGGGTATGAGCGCATAGGCTGAGATTTTTACAAGTGACCACTTAAATTAAAATTAAAATTAAATTCAAATCCGCAAACAGATTTAAAAAAACAAAAATTTGAGCCCAGGAGAGCGGAAATTCATTCGGGGGGCGTGGGGGGTACGTGGTGGGTACGAAACGTACCCACCACGTACCCCCCAAGGGGTATGAGCGCATAGGCTGAGATTTTTACAAGTGACCACTTAAATTAAAATTAAAATTAAATTCAAATCCGCAAACAGATTTAAAAAAACAAAAATTTGAGCCCAGGAGAGCGGAAATTCATTCGGGGGGCGTGGGGGGTACGTGGTGGGTACGAAACGTACCCACCACGTACCCCCCAAGGGGTATGAGCGCATAGGCTGAGATTTTTACAAGTGACCACTTAAATTAAAATTAAAATTAAATTCAAATCCGCAAACAGATTTAAAAAAACAAAAATTTGAGCCCAGGAGAGCGGAAATTCATTCGGGGGGCGTGGGGGGTACGTGGTGGGTACGAAACGTACCCACCACGTACCCCCCAAGGGGTATGAGCGCATAGGCTGAGATTTTTACAAGTGACCACTTAAATTAAAATTAAAATTAAATTCAAATCCGCAAACAGATTTAAAAAAACAAAAATTTGAGCCCAGGAGAGCGGAAATTCATTCGGGGGGCGTGGGGGGTACGTGGTGGGTACGAAACGTACCCACCACGTACCCCCCAAGGGGTATGAGCGCATAGGCTGAGATTTTTACAAGTGACCACTTAAATTAAAATTAAAATTAAATTCAAATCCGCAAACAGATTTAAAAAAACAAAAATTTGAGCCCAGGAGAGCGGAAATTCATTCGGGGGGCGTGGGGGGTACGTGGTGGGTACGAAACGTACCCACCACGTACCCCCCAAGGGGTATGAGCGCATAGGCTGAGATTTTTACAAGTGACCACTTAAATTAAAATTAAAATTAAATTCAAATCCGCAAACAGATTTAAAAAAACAAAAATTTGAGCCCAGGAGAGCGGAAATTCATTCGGGGGGCGTGGGGGGTACGTGGTGGGTACGAAACGTACCCACCACGTACCCCCCAAGGGGTATGAGCGCATAGGCTGAGATTTTTACAAGTGACCACTTAAATTAAAATTAAAATTAAATTCAAATCCGCAAACAGATTTAAAAAAACAAAAATTTGAGCCCAGGAGAGCGGAAATTCATTCGGGGGGCGTGGGGGGTACGTGGTGGGTACGAAACGTACCCACCACGTACCCCCCAAGGGGTATGAGCGCATAGGCTGAGATTTTTACAAGTGACCACTTAAATTAAAATTAAAATTAAATTCAAATCCGCAAACAGATTTAAAAAAACAAAAATTTGAGCCCAGGAGAGCGGAAATTCATTCGGGGGCGTGGGGGGTACGTGGTGGGTACGAAACGTACCCACCACGTACCCCCCAAGGGGTATGAGCGCATAGGCTGAGATTTTTACAAGTGACCACTTAAATTAAAATTAAAATTAAATTCAAATCCGCAAACAGATTTAAAAAAACAAAAATTTGAGCCCAGGAGAGCGGAAATTCATTCGGGGGCGTGGGGGGTACGTGGTGGGTACGAAACGTACCCACCACGTACCCCCCAAGGGGTATGAGCGCATAGGCTGAGATTTTTACAAGTGACCACTTAAATTAAAATTAAAATTAAATTCAAATCCGCAAACAGATTTAAAAAAACAAAAATTTGAGCCCAGGAGAGCGGAAATTCATTCGGGGGGCGTGGGGGGTACGTGGTGGGTACGAAACGTACCCACCACGTACCCCCCAAGGGGTATGAGCGCATAGGCTGAGATTTTTACAAGTGACCACTTAAATTAAAATTAAAATTAAATTCAAATCCGCAAACAGATTTAAAAAAACAAAAATTTGAGCCCAGGAGAGCGGAAATTCATTCGGGGGGCGTGGGGGGTACGTGGTGGGTACGAAACGTACCCACCACGTACCCCCCAAGGGGTATGAGCGCATAGGCTGAGATTTTTACAAGTGACCACTTAAATTAAAATTAAAATTAAATTCAAATCCGCAAACAGATTTAAAAAAACAAAAATTTGAGCCCAGGAGAGCGGAAATTCATTCGGGGGGCGTGGGGGGTACGTGGTGGGTACGAAACGTACCCACCACGTACCCCCCAAGGGGTATGAGCGCATAGGCTGAGATTTTTACAAGTGACCACTTAAATTAAAATTAAAATTAAATTCAAATCCGCAAACAGATTTAAAAAAACAAAAATTTGAGCCCAGGAGAGCGGAAATTCATTCGGGGGGCGTGGGGGGTACGTGGTGGGTACGAAACGTACCCACCACGTACCCCCCAAGGGGTATGAGCGCATAGGCTGAGATTTTTACAAGTGACCACTTAAATTAAAATTAAAATTAAATTCAAATCCGCAAACAGATTTAAAAAAACAAAAATTTGAGCCCAGGAGAGCGGAAATTCATTTGGGGGCGTGGGGGGTACGTGGTGGGTACGAAACGTACCCACCACGTACCCCCCAAGGGGTATGAGCGCATAGGCTGAGATTTTTACAAGTGACCACTTAAATTAAAATTAAAATTAAATTCAAATCCGCAAACAGATTTAAAAAAACAAAAATTTGAGCCCAGGAGAGCGGAAATTCATTCGGGGGGCGTGGGGGGTACGTGGTGGGTACGAAACGTACCCACCACGTACCCCCCAAGGGGTATGAGCGCATAGGCTGAGATTTTTACAAGTGACCACTTAAATTAAAATTAAAATTAAATTCAAATCCGCAAACAGATTTAAAAAAACAAAAATTTGAGCCCAGGAGAGCGGAAATTCATTCGGGGGGCGTGGGGGGTACGTGGTGGGTACGAAACGTACCCACCACGTACCCCCCAAGGGGTATGAGCGCATAGGCTGAGATTTTTACAAGTGACCACTTAAATTAAAATTAAAATTAAATTCAAATCCGCAAACAGATTTAAAAAAACAAAAATTTGAGCCCAGGAGAGCGGAAATTCATTCGGGGGGCGTGGGGGGTACGTGGTGGGTACGAAACGTACCCACCACGTACCCCCCAAGGGGTATGAGCGCATAGGCTGAGATTTTTACAAGTGACCACTTAAATTAAAATTAAAATTAAATTCAAATCCGCAAACAGATTTAAAAAAACAAAAATTTGAGCCCAGGAGAGCGGAAATTCATTCGGGGGGCGTGGGGGGTACGTGGTGGGTACGAAACGTACCCACCACGTACCCCCCAAGGGGTATGAGCGCATAGGCTGAGATTTTTACAAGTGACCACTTAAATTAAAATTAAAATTAAATTCAAATCCGCAAACAGATTTAAAAAAACAAAAATTTGAGCCCAGGAGAGCGGAAATTCATTCGGGGGGCGTGGGGGGTACGTGGTGGGTACGAAACGTACCCACCACGTACCCCCCAAGGGGTATGAGCGCATAGGCTGAGATTTTTACAAGTGACCACTTAAATTAAAATTAAAATTAAATTCAAATCCGCAAACAGATTTAAAAAAACAAAAATTTGAGCCCAGGAGAGCGGAAATTCATTCGGGGGGCGTGGGGGGTACGTGGTGGGTACGAAACGTACCCACCACGTACCCCCCAAGGGGTATGAGCGCATAGGCTGAGATTTTTACAAGTGACCACTTAAATTAAAATTAAAATTAAATTCAAATCCGCAAACAGATTTAAAAAAACAAAAATTTGAGCCCAGGAGAGCGGAAATTCATTCGGGGGGCGTGGGGGGTACGTGGTGGGTACGAAACGTACCCACCACGTACCCCCCAAGGGGTATGAGCGCATAGGCTGAGATTTTTACAAGTGACCACTTAAATTAAAATTAAAATTAAATTCAAATCCGCAAACAGATTTAAAAAAACAAAAATTTGAGCCCAGGAGAGCGGAAATTCATTCGGGGGGCGTGGGGGGTACGTGGTGGGTACGAAACGTACCCACCACGTACCCCCCAAGGGGTATGAGCGCATAGGCTGAGATTTTTACAAGTGACCACTTAAATTAAAATTAAAATTAAATTCAAATCCGCAAACAGATTTAAAAAAACAAAAATTTGAGCCCAGGAGAGCGGAAATTCATTCGGGGGGCGTGGGGGGTACGTGGTGGGTACGAAACGTACCCACCACGTACCCCCCAAGGGGTATGAGCGCATAGGCTGAGATTTTTACAAGTGACCACTTAAATTAAAATTAAAATTAAATTCAAATCCGCAAACAGATTTAAAAAAACAAAAATTTGAGCCCAGGAGAGCGGAAATTCATTCGGGGGGCGTGGGGGGTACGTGGTGGGTACGAAACGTACCCACCACGTACCCCCCAAGGGGTATGAGCGCATAGGCTGAGATTTTTACAAGTGACCACTTAAATTAAAATTAAAATTAAATTCAAATCCGCAAACAGATTTAAAAAAACAAAAATTTGAGCCCAGGAGAGCGGAAATTCATTCGGGGGGCGTGGGGGGTACGTGGTGGGTACGAAACGTACCCACCACGTACCCCCCAAGGGGTATGAGCGCATAGGCTGAGATTTTTACAAGTGACCACTTAAATTAAAATTAAAATTAAATTCAAATCCGCAAACAGATTTAAAAAAACAAAAATTTGAGCCCAGGAGAGCGGAAATTCATTCGGGGGGCGTGGGGGGTACGTGGTGGGTACGAAACGTACCCACCACGTACCCCCCAAGGGGTATGAGCGCATAGGCTGAGATTTTTACAAGTGACCACTTAAATTAAAATTAAAATTAAATTCAAATCCGCAAACAGATTTAAAAAAACAAAAATTTGAGCCCAGGAGAGCGGAAATTCATTCGGGGGGCGTGGGGGGTACGTGGTGGGTACGAAACGTACCCACCACGTACCCCCCAAGGGGTATGAGCGCATAGGCTGAGATTTTTACAAGTGACCACTTAAATTAAAATTAAAATTAAATTCAAATCCGCAAACAGATTTAAAAAAACAAAAATTTGAGCCCAGGAGAGCGGAAATTCATTCGGGGGGCGTGGGGGGTACGTGGTGGGTACGAAACGTACCCACCACGTACCCCCCAAGGGGTATGAGCGCATAGGCTGAGATTTTTACAAGTGACCACTTAAATTAAAATTAAAATTAAATTCAAATCCGCAAACAGATTTAAAAAAACAAAAATTTGAGCCCAGGAGAGCGGAAATTCATTCGGGGGGCGTGGGGGGTACGTGGTGGGTACGAAACGTACCCACCACGTACCCCCCAAGGGGTATGAGCGCATAGGCTGAGATTTTTACAAGTGACCACTTAAATTAAAATTAAAATTAAATTCAAATCCGCAAACAGATTTAAAAAAACAAAAATTTGAGCCCAGGAGAGCGGAAATTCATTCGGGGGGCGTGGGGGGTACGTGGTGGGTACGAAACGTACCCACCACGTACCCCCCAAGGGGTATGAGCGCATAGGCTGAGATTTTTACAAGTGACCACTTAAATTAAAATTAAAATTAAATTCAAATCCGCAAACAGATTTAAAAAAACAAAAATTTGAGCCCAGGAGAGCGGAAATTCATTCGGGGGGCGTGGGGGGTACGTGGTGGGTACGAAACGTACCCACCACGTACCCCCCAAGGGGTATGAGCGCATAGGCTGAGATTTTTACAAGTGACCACTTAAATTAAAATTAAAATTAAATTCAAATCCGCAAACAGATTTAAAAAAACAAAAATTTGAGCCCAGGAGAGCGGAAATTCATTCGGGGGGCAGTGGGGGGTACGTGGTGGGTACGAAACGTACCCACCACGTACCCCCCAAGGGGTATGAGCGCATAGGCTGAGATTTTTACAAGTGACCACTTAAATTAAAATTAAAATTAAATTCAAATCCGCAAACAGATTTAAAAAAACAAAAATTTGAGCCCAGGAGAGCGGAAATTCATTCGGGGGGCGTGGGGGGTACGTGGTGGGTACGAAACGTACCCACCACGTACCCCCCAAGGGGTATGAGCGCATAGGCTGAGATTTTTACAAGTGACCACTTAAATTAAAATTAAAATTAAATTCAAATCCGCAAACAGATTTAAAAAAACAAAAATTTGAGCCCAGGAGAGCGGAAATTCATTCGGGGGGCGTGGGGGGTACGTGGTGGGTACGAAACGTACCCACCACGTACCCCCCAAGGGGTATGAGCGCATAGGCTGAGATTTTTACAAGTGACCACTTAAATTAAAATTAAAATTAAATTCAAATCCGCAAACAGATTTAAAAAAACAAAAATTTGAGCCCAGGAGAGCGGAAATTCATTCGGGGGGCGTGGGGGGTACGTGGTGGGTACGAAACGTACCCACCACGTACCCCCCAAGGGGTATGAGCGCATAGGCTGAGATTTTTACAAGTGACCACTTAAATTAAAATTAAAATTAAATTCAAATCCGCAAACAGATTTAAAAAAACAAAAATTTGAGCCCAGGAGAGCGGAAATTCATTCGGGGGGCGTGGGGGGTACGTGGTGGGTACGAAACGTACCCACCACGTACCCCCCAAGGGGTATGAGCGCATAGGCTGAGATTTTTACAAGTGACCACTTAAATTAAAATTAAAATTAAATTCAAATCCGCAAACAGATTTAAAAAAACAAAAATTTGAGCCCAGGAGAGCGGAAATTCATTCGGGGGGCGTGGGGGGTACGTGGTGGGTACGAAACGTACCCACCACGTACCCCCCAAGGGGTATGAGCGCATAGGCTGAGATTTTTACAAGTGACCACTTAAATTAAAATTAAAATTAAATTCAAATCCGCAAACAGATTTAAAAAAACAAAAATTTGAGCCCAGGAGAGCGGAAATTCATTCGGGGGGCGTGGGGGGTACGTGGTGGGTACGAAACGTACCCACCACGTACCCCCCAAGGGGTATGAGCGCATAGGCTGAGATTTTTACAAGTGACCACTTAAATTAAAATTAAAATTAAATTCAAATCCGCAAACAGATTTAAAAAAACAAAAATTTGAGCCCAGGAGAGCGGAAATTCATTCGGGGGGCGTGGGGGGTACGTGGTGGGTACGAAACGTACCCACCACGTACCCCCCAAGGGGTATGAGCGCATAGGCTGAGATTTTTACAAGTGACCACTTAAATTAAAATTAAAATTAAATTCAAATCCGCAAACAGATTTAAAAAAACAAAAATTTGAGCCCAGGAGAGCGGAAATTCATTCGGGGGGCGTGGGGGGTACGTGGTGGGTACGAAACGTACCCACCACGTACCCCCCAAGGGGTATGAGCGCATAGGCTGAGATTTTTACAAGTGACCACTTAAATTAAAATTAAAATTAAATTCAAATCCGCAAACAGATTTAAAAAAACAAAAATTTGAGCCCAGGAGAGCGGAAATTCATTCGGGGGGCGTGGGGGGTACGTGGTGGGTACGAAACGTACCCACCACGTACCCCCCAAGGGGTATGAGCGCATAGGCTGAGATTTTTACAAGTGACCACTTAAATTAAAATTAAAATTAAATTCAAATCCGCAAACAGATTTAAAAAAACAAAAATTTGAGCCCAGGAGAGCGGAAATTCATTCGGGGGGCGTGGGGGGTACGTGGTGGGTACGAAACGTACCCACCACGTACCCCCCAAGGGGTATGAGCGCATAGGCTGAGATTTTTACAAGTGACCACTTAAATTAAAATTAAAATTAAATTCAAATCCGCAAACAGATTTAAAAAAACAAAAATTTGAGCCCAGGAGAGCGGAAATTCATTCGGGGGCGTGGGGGGTACGTGGTGGGTACGAAACGTACCCACCACGTACCCCCCAAGGGGTATGAGCGCATAGGCTGAGATTTTTACAAGTGACCACTTAAATTAAAATTAAAATTAAATTCAAATCCGCAAACAGATTTAAAAAAACAAAAATTTGAGCCCAGGAGAGCGGAAATTCATTCGGGGGCGTGGGGGGTACGTGGTGGGTACGAAACGTACCCACCACGTACCCCCCAAGGGGTATGAGCGCATAGGCTGAGATTTTTACAAGTGACCACTTAAATTAAAATTAAAATTAAATTCAAATCCGCAAACAGATTTAAAAAAACAAAAATTTGAGCCCAGGAGAGCGGAAATTCATTCGGGGGGCGTGAGGGGTACGTGGTGGGTACGAAACGTACCCACCACGTACCCCCCAAGGGGTATGAGCGCATAGGCTGAGATTTTTACAAGTGACCACTTAAATTAAAATTAAAATTAAATTCAAATCCGCAAACAGATTTAAAAAAACAAAAATTTGAGCCCAGGAGAGCGGAAATTCATTCGGGGGCGTGGGGGGTACGTGGTGGGTACGAAACGTACCCACCACGTACCCCCCAAGGGGTATGAGCGCATAGGCTGAGATTTTTACAAGTGACCACTTAAATTAAAATTAAAATTAAATTCAAATCCGCAAACAGATTTAAAAAAACAAAAATTTGAGCCCAGGAGAGCGGAAATTCATTCGGGGGCGTGGGGGGTACGTGGTGGGTACGAAACGTACCCACCACGTACCCCCCAAGGGGTATAAGCGCATAGGCTGAGATTTTTACAAGTGACCACTTAAATTAAAATTAAAATTAAATTCAAATCCGCAAACAGATTTAAAAAAACAAAAATTTGAGCCCAGGAGAGCGGAAATTCATTCGGGGGGCGTGAGGGGTACGTGGTGGGTGCAAAACGTACCCACCACGTACCCCCCAAGGGGTATGAGCGCATAGGCTGAGATTTTTACAAGTGACCACTTAAATTAAAATTAAAATTAAATTCAAATCCGCAAACAGATTTAAAAAAACAAAAATTTGAGCCCAGGAGAGCGGAAATTCATTCGGGGGGCGTGGGGGGTACGTGGTGGGTACGAAACGTACCCACCACGTACCCCCCAAGGGGTATGAGCGCATAGGCTGAGATTTTTACAAGTGACCACTTAAATTAAAATTAAAATTAAATTCAAATCCGCAAACAGATTTAAAAAAACAAAAATTTGAGCCCAGGAGAGCGGAAATTCATTCGGGGGCGTGGGGGGTACGTGGTGGGTACGAAACGTACCCACCACGTACCCCCCAAGGGGTATGAGCGCATAGGCTGAGATTTTTACAAGTGACCACTTAAATTAAAATTAAAATTAAATTCAAATCCGCAAACAGATTTAAAAAAACAAAAATTTGAGCCCAGGAGAGCGGAAATTCATTCGGGGGCGTGGGGGGTACGTGGTGGGTACGAAACGTACCCACCACGTACCCCCCAAGGGGTATGAGCGCATAGGCTGAGATTTTTACAAGTGACCACTTAAATTAAAATTAAAATTAAATTCAAATCCGCAAACAGATTTAAAAAAACAAAAATTTGAGCCCAGGAGAGCGGAAATTCATTCGGGGGGCGTGAGGGGTACGTGGTGGGTACGAAACGTACCCACCACGTACCCCCCAAGGGGTATGAGCGCATAGGCTGAGATTTTTACAAGTGACCACTTAAATTAAAATTAAAATTAAATTCAAATCCGCAAACAGATTTAAAAAAACAAAAATTTGAGCCCAGGAGAGCGGAAATTCATTCGGGGGGCGTGGGGGGTACGTGGTGGGTACGAAACGTACCCACCACGTACCCCCCAAGGGGTATGAGCGCATAGGCTGAGATTTTTACAAGTGACCACTTAAATTAAAATTAAAATTAAATTCAAATCCGCAAACAGATTTAAAAAAACAAAAATTTGAGCCCAGGAGAGCGGAAATTCATTCGGGGGGCGTGAGGGGTACGTGGTGGGTGCAAAACGTACCCACCACGTACCCCCCAAGGGGTATGAGCGCATAGGCTGAGATTTTTACAAGTGACCACTTAAATTAAAATTAAAATTAAATTCAAATCCGCAAACAGATTTAAAAAAACAAAAATTTGAGCCCAGGAGAGCGGAAATTCATTCGGGGGCGTGGGGGGTACGTGGTGGGTACGAAACGTACCCACCACGTACCCCCCAAGGGGTATGAGCGCATAGGCTGAGATTTTTACAAGTGACCACTTAAATTAAAATTAAAATTAAATTCAAATCCGCAAACAGATTTAAAAAAACAAAAATTTGAGCCCAGGAGAGCGGAAATTCATTCGGGGGCGTGGGGGGTACGTGGTGGGTACGAAACGTACCCACCACGTACCCCCCAAGGGGTATGAGCGCATAGGCTGAGATTTTTACAAGTGACCACTTAAATTAAAATTAAAATTAAATTCAAATCCGCAAACAGATTTAAAAAAACAAAAATTTGAGCCCAGGAGAGCGGAAATTCATTCGGGGGGCGTGGGGGGTACGTGGTGGGTACGAAACGTACCCACCACGTACCCCCCAAGGGGTATGAGCGCATAGGCTGAGATTTTTACAAGTGACCACTTAAATTAAAATTAAAATTAAATTTAAATCCGCAAACAGATTTAAAAAAACAAAAATTTGAGCCCAGGAGAGCGGAAATTCATTCGGGGGGCGTGAGGGGTACGTGGTGGGTACGAAACGTACCCACCACGTACCCCCCAAGGGGTATGAGCGCATAGGCTGAGATTTTTACAAGTGACCACTTAAATTAAAATTAAAATTAAATTCAAATCCGCAAACAGATTTAAAAAAACAAAAATTTGAGCCCAGGAGAGCGGAAATTCATTCGGGGTCGTGGGGGGTACGTGGTGGGTACGAAACGTACCCACCACGTACCCCCCAAGGGGTATGAGCGCATAGGCTGAGATTTTTACAAGTGACCACTTAAATTAAAATTAAAATTAAATTCAAATCCGCAAACAGATTTAAAAAAACAAAAATTTGAGCCCAGGAGAGCGGAAATTCATTCGGGGGGCGTGAGGGGTACGTGGTGGGTACGAAACGTACCCACCACGTACCCCCCAAGGGGTATGAGCGCATAGGCTGAGATTTTTACAAGTGACCACTTAAATTAAAATTAAAATTAAATTCAAATCCGCAAACATTTTTAAAAAAACAAAAATTTGAGCCCAGGAGAGCGGAAATTCATTCGGGGGGCGTGAGGGGTACGTGGTGGGTACGAAACGTACCCACCACGTACCCCCCAAGGGGTATGAGCGCATAGGCTGAGATTTTTACAAGTGACCACTTAAATTAAAATTAAAATTAAATTCAAATCCGCAAACAGATTTAAAAAAACAAAAATTTGAGCCCAGGAGAGCGGAAATTCATTCGGGGGGCGTGGGGGGTACGTGGTGGGTACGAAACGTACCCACCACGTACCCCCCAAGGGGTATGAGCGCATAGGCTGAGATTTTTACAAGTGACCACTTAAATTAAAATTAAAATTAAATTCAAATCCGCAAACAGATTTAAAAAAACAAAAATTTGAGCCCAGGAGAGCGGAAATTCATTCGGGGGCGTGGGGGGTACGTGGTGGGTACGAAACGTACCCACCACGTACCCCCCAAGGGGTATGAGCGCATAGGCTGAGATTTTTACAAGTGACCACTTAAATTAAAATTAAAATTAAATTCAAATCCGCAAACAGATTTAAAAAAACAAAAATTTGAGCCCAGGAGAGCGGAAATTCATTCGGGGGCGTGGGGGGTACGTGGTGGGTACGAAACGTACCCACCACGTACCCCCCAAGGGGTATGAGCGCATAGGCTGAGATTTTTACAAGTGACCACTTAAATTAAAATTAAAATTAAATTCAAATCCGCAAACAGATTTAAAAAAACAAAAATTTGAGCCCAGGAGAGCGGAAATTCATTCGGTGGGCGTGGGGGGTACGTGGTGGGTACGAAACGTACCCACCACGTACCCCCCAAGGGGTATGAGCGCATAGGCTGAGATTTTTACAAGTGACCACTTAAATTAAAATTAAAATTAAATTCAAATCCGCAAACAGATTTAAAAAAACAAAAATTTGAGCCCAGGAGAGCGGAAATTCATTCGGGGGGCGTGAGGGGTACGTGGTGGGTACGAAACGTACCCACCACGTACCCCCCAAGGGGTATGAGCGCATAGGCTGAGATTTTTACAAGTGACCACTTAAATTAAAATTAAAATTAAATTCAAATCCGCAAACAGATTTAAAAAAACAAAAATTTGAGCCCAGGAGAGCGGAAATTCATTCGGGGGCGTGGGGGGTACGTGGTGGGTACGAAACGTACCCACCACGTACCCCCCAAGGGGTATGAGCGCATAGGCTGAGATTTTTACAAGTGACCACTTAAATTAAAATTAAAATTAAATTCAAATCCGCAAACAGATTTAAAAAAACAAAAATTTGAGCCCAGGAGAGCGGAAGTTCATTTTGGGGGCGTGGAGTACGTATAGGGTACGTATGGGGTACGATCGTACCCCATACGTACCCCATACTGGGTATGAGCGCATAGGATGAGATTTTTACAAGTGACCACTTAAATTAAAATTAAAATTAAATTCAAATCCGCAAACAGATTTAAAAAAACAAAAATTTGAGCCCAGGAGAGCGGAAATTCATTCGGGGGGCGTGAGGGGTACGTGGTGGGTACGAAACGTACCCACCACGTACCCCCCAAGGGGTATGAGCGCATAGGCTGAGATTTTTACAAGTGACCACTTAAATTAAAATTAAAATTAAATTCAAATCCGCAAACGGATTTAAAAAAACAAAAATTTGAGCCCAGGAGAGCGGAAATTCATTCGGGGGCGTGGGGGGTACGTGGTGGGTACGAAACGTACCCACCACGTACCCCCCAAGGGGTATGAGCGCATAGGCTGAGATTTTTACAAGTGACCACTTAAATTAAAATTAAAATTAAATTCAAATCCGCAAACAGATTTAAAAAAACAAAAATTTGAGCCCAGGAGAGCGGAAATTCATTCGGGGGGCGTGGGGGGTACGTGGTGGGTACGAAACGTACCCACCACGTACCCCCCAAGGGGTATGAGCGCATAGGCTGAGATTTTTACAAGTGACCACTTAAATTAAAATTAAAATTAAATTCAAATCCGCAAACAGATTTAAAAAAACAAAAATTTGAGCCCAGGAGAGCGGAAATTCATTCGGGGGGCGTGAGGGGTACGTGGTGGGTACGAAACGTACCCACCACGTACCCCCCAAGGGGTATGAGCGCATAGGCTGAGATTTTTACAAGTGACCACTTAAATTAAAATTAAAATTAAATTCAAATCCGCAAACAGATTTAAAAAAACAAAAATTTGAGCCCAGGAGAGCGGAAATTCATTCGGGGGCGTGGGGGGTACGTGGTGGGTACGAAACGTACCCACCACGTACCCTCCAAGGGGTATGAGCGCATAGGCTGAGATTTTTACAAGTGACCACTTAAATTAAAATTAAAATTAAATTCAAATCCGCAAACAGATTTAAAAAAACAAAAATTTGAGCCCAGGAGAGCGGAAATTCATTCGGGGGCGTGGGGAGTACGTGGTGGGTACGAAACGTACCCACCACGTACCCCCCAAGGGGTATGAGCGCATAGGCTGAGATTTTTACAAGTGACCACTTAAATTAAAATTAAAATTAAATTCAAATCCGCAAACAGATTTAAAAAAACAAAAATTTGAGCCCAGGAGAGCGGAAATTCATTCGGGGGGCGTGAGGGGTACGTGGTGGGTACGAAACGTACCCACCACGTACCCTCCAAGGGGTATGAGCGCATAGGCTGAGATTTTTACAAGTGACCACTTAAATTAAAATTAAAATTAAATTCAAATCCGCAAACAGATTTAAAAAAACAAAAATTTGAGCCCAGGAGAGCGGAAATTCATTCGGGGGGCGTGGGGGGTACGTGGTGGGTACGAAACGTACCCACCACGTACCCCCCAAGGGGTATGAGCGCATAGGCTGAGATTTTTACAAGTGACCACTTAAATTAAAATTAAAATTAAATTCAAATCCGCAAACAGATTTAAAAAAACAAAAATTTGAGCCCAGGAGAGCGGAAATTCATTCGGGGGGCGTGAGGGGTACGTGGTGGGTACGAAACGTACCCACCACGTACCCCCCAAGGGGTATGAGCGCATAGGCTGAGATTTTTACAAGTGACCACTTAAATTAAAATTAAAATTAAATTCAAATCCGCAAACAGATTTAAAAAAACAAAAATTTGAGCCCAGGAGAGCGGAAATTCATTCGGGGGCGTGGGGGGTACGTGGTGGGTACGAAACGTACCCACCACGTACCCCCCAAGGGGTATGAGCGCATAGGCTGAGATTTTTACAAGTGACCACTTAAATTAAAATTAAAATTAAATTCAAATCCGCAAACAGATTTAAAAAAACAAAAATTTGAGCCCAGGAGAGCGGAAATTCATTCGGGGGGCGTGAGGGGTACGTGGTGGGTACGAAACGTACCCACCACGTACCCCCCAAGGGGTATGAGCGCATAGGCTGAGATTTTTACAAGTGACCACTTAAATTAAAATTAAAATTAAATTCAAATCCGCAAACAGATTTAAAAAAACAAAAATTTGAGCCCAGGAGAGCGGAAATTCATTCGGGGGCGTGGGGGGTACGTGGTGGGTACGAAACGTACCCACCACGTACCCTCCAAGGGGTATGAGCGCATAGGCTGAGATTTTTACAAGTGACCACTTAAATTAAAATTAAAATTAAATTCAAATCCGCAAACAGATTTAAAAAAACAAAAATTTGAGCCCAGGAGAGCGGAAATTCATTCGGGGGCGTGGGGGGTACGTGGTGGGTACGAAACGTACCCACCACGTACCCCCCAAGGGGTATGAGCGCATAGGCTGAGATTTTTACAAGTGACCACTTAAATTAAAATTAAAATTAAATTCAAATCCGCAAACAGATTTAAAAAAACAAAAATTTGAGCCCAGGAGAGCGGAAATTCATTCGGGGGCGTGGGGGGTACGTGGTGGGTACGAAACGTACCCACCACGTACCCCCCAAGGGGTATGAGCGCATAGGCTGAGATTTTTACAAGTGACCACTTAAATTAAAATTAAAATTAAATTCAAATCCGCAAACAGATTTAAAAAAACAAAAATTTGAGCCCAGGAGAGCGGAAATTCATTCGGGGGGGTGGGGGGTACGTGGTGGGTACGAAACGTACCCACCACGTACCCCCCAAGGGGTATGAGCACATAGGCTGAGATTTTTACAAGTGACCACTTAAATTAAAATTAAAATTAAATTCAAATCCGCAAACAGATTTAAAAAAACAAAAATTTGAGCCCAGGAGAGCGGAAATTCATTCGGGGGGCGTGAGGGGTACGTGGTGGGTACGAAACGTACCCACCACGTACCCCCCAAGGGGTATGAGCGCATAGGCTGAGATTTTTACAAGTGACCACTTAAATTAAAATTAAAATTAAATTCAAATCCGCAAACAGATTTAAAAAAACAAAAATTTGAGCCCAGGAGAGCGGAAATTCATTCGGGTGGCGTGGGGGGTACGTGGTGGGTACGAAACGTACCCACCACGTACCCCCCAAGGGGTATGAGCGCATAGGCTGAGATTTTTACAAGTGACCACTTAAATTAAAATTAAAATTAAATTCAAATCCGCAAACAGATTTAAAAAAACAAAAATTTGAGCCCAGGAGAGCGGAAGTTCATTTTGGGGGCGTGGAGTACGTATAGGGTACGTATGGGGTACGATCGTACCCCATACGTACCCCATACTGGGTATGAGCGCATAGGATGAGATTTTTACAAGTGACCACTTAAATTAAAATTAAAATTAAATTCAAATCCGCAAACAGATTTAAAAAAACAAAAATTTGAGCCCAGGAGAGCGGAAATTCATTCGGGGGGCGTGAGGGGTACGTGGTGGGTACGAAACGTACCCACCACGTACCCCCCAAGGGGTATGAGCGCATAGGCTGAGATTTTTACAAGTGACCACTTAAATTAAAATTAAAATTAAATTCAAATCCGCAAACAGATTTAAAAAAACAAAAATTTGAGCCCAGGAGAGCGGAAATTCATTCGAGGGCGTGGGGGGTATGAGCGCATAGGCTGAGATTTTTACAAGTGACCACTTAAATTAAAATTAAAATTAAATTCAAATCCGCAAACAGATTTAAAAAAACAAAAATTTGAGCCCAGGAGAGCGGAAATTCATTCGGGGGCGTGGGGGGTACGTGGTGGGTACGAAACGTACCCACCACGTACCCCCCAAGGGGTATGAGCGCATAGGCTGAGATTTTTACAAGTGACCACTTAAATTAAAATTAAAATTAAATTCAAATCCGCAAACAGATTTAAAAAAACAAAAATTTGAGCCCAGGAGAGCGGAAATTCATTCGGGGGCGTGGGGGGTACGTGGTGGGTACGAAACGTACCCACCACGTACCCCCCAAGGGGTATGAGCGCATAGGCTGAGATTTTTACAAGTGACCACTTAAATTAAAATTAAAATTAAATTCAAATCCGCAAACAGATTTAAAAAAACAAAAATTTGAGCCCAGGAGAGCGGAAATTCATTCGGGGGCGTGGGGGGTACGTGGTGGGTACGAAACGTACCCACCACGTACCCCCCAAGGGGTATGAGCGCATAGGCTGAGATTTTTACAAGTGACCACTTAAATTAAAATTAAAATTAAATTCAAATCCGCAAACAGATTTAAAAAAACAAAAATTTGAGCCCAGGAGAGCGGAAATTCATTCGGGGGGCGTGGGGGGTACGTGGTGGGTACGAAACGTACCCACCACGTACCCCCCAAGGGGTATGAGCGCATAGGCTGAGATTTTTACAAGTGACCACTTAAATTAAAATTAAAATTAAATTCAAATCCGCAAACAGATTTAAAAAAACAAAAATTTGAGCCCAGGAGAGCGGAAATTCATTCGGGGGGCGTGAGGGGTACGTGGTGGGTACGAAACGTACCCACCACGTACCCCCCAAGGGGTATGAGCGCATAGGCTGAGATTTTTACAAGTGACCACTTAAATTAAAATTAAAATTAAATTCAAATCCGCAAACAGATTTAAAAAAACAAAAATTTGAGCCCAGGAGAGCGGAAATTCATTCGGGGGCGTGGGGGGTACGTGGTGGGTACGAAACGTACCCACCACGTACCCCCCAAGGGGTATGAGCGCATAGGCTGAGATTTTTACAAGTGACCACTTAAATTAAAATTAAAATTAAATTCAAATCCGCAAACAGATTTAAAAAAACAAAAATTTGAGCCCAGGAGAGCGGAAGTTCATTTTGGGGGCGTGGAGTACGTATAGGGTACGTATGGGGTACGATCGTACCCCATACGTACCCCATACTGGGTATGAGCGCATAGGATGAGATTTTTACAAGTGACCACTTAAATTAAAATTAAAATTAAATTCAAATCCGCAAACAGATTTAAAAAAACAAAAATTTGAGCCCAGGAGAGCGGAAATTCATTCGGGGGGCGTGAGGGGTACGTGGTGGGTACGAAACGTACCCACCACGTACCCCCCAAGGGGTATGAGCGCATAGGCTGAGATTTTTACAAGTGACCACTTAAATTAAAATTAAAATTAAATTCAAATCCGCAAACGGATTTAAAAAAACAAAAATTTGAGCCCAGGAGAGCGGAAATTCATTCGGGGGCGTGGGGGGTACGTGGTGGGTACGAAACGTACCCACCACGTACCCCCCAAGGGGTATGAGCGCATAGGCTGAGATTTTTACAAGTGACCACTTAAATTAAAATTAAAATTAAATTCAAATCCGCAAACAGATTTAAAAAAACAAAAATTTGAGCCCAGGAGAGCGGAAATTCATTCGGGGGGCGTGGGGGGTACGTGGTGGGTACGAAACGTACCCACCACGTACCCCCCAAGGGGTATGAGCGCATAGGCTGAGATTTTTACAAGTGACCACTTAAATTAAAATTAAAATTAAATTCAAATCCGCAAACAGATTTAAAAAAACAAAAATTTGAGCCCAGGAGAGCGGAAATTCATTCGGGGGGCGTGAGGGGTACGTGGTGGGTACGAAACGTACCCACCACGTACCCCCCAAGGGGTATGAGCGCATAGGCTGAGATTTTTACAAGTGACCACTTAAATTAAAATTAAAATTAAATTCAAATCCGCAAACAGATTTAAAAAAACAAAAATTTGAGCCCAGGAGAGCGGAAATTCATTCGGGGGCGTGGGGGGTACGTGGTGGGTACGAAACGTACCCACCACGTACCCTCCAAGGGGTATGAGCGCATAGGCTGAGATTTTTACAAGTGACCACTTAAATTAAAATTAAAATTAAATTCAAATCCGCAAACAGATTTAAAAAAACAAAAATTTGAGCCCAGGAGAGCGGAAATTCATTCGGGGGCGTGGGGAGTACGTGGTGGGTACGAAACGTACCCACCACGTACCCCCCAAGGGGTATGAGCGCATAGGCTGAGATTTTTACAAGTGACCACTTAAATTAAAATTAAAATTAAATTCAAATCCGCAAACAGATTTAAAAAAACAAAAATTTGAGCCCAGGAGAGCGGAAATTCATTCGGGGGGCGTGAGGGGTACGTGGTGGGTACGAAACGTACCCACCACGTACCCTCCAAGGGGTATGAGCGCATAGGCTGAGATTTTTACAAGTGACCACTTAAATTAAAATTAAAATTAAATTCAAATCCGCAAACAGATTTAAAAAAACAAAAATTTGAGCCCAGGAGAGCGGAAATTCATTCGGGGGCGTGGGGGGTACGTGGTGGGTACGAAACGTACCCACCACGTACCCCCCAAGGGGTATGAGCGCATAGGCTGAGATTTTTACAAGTGACCACTTAAATTAAAATTAAAATTAAATTCAAATCCGCAAACAGATTTAAAAAAACAAAAATTTGAGCCCAGGAGAGCGGAAATTCATTCGGGGGCGTGGGGGGTACGTGGTGGGTACGAAACGTACCCACCACGTACCCCCCAAGGGGTATGAGCGCATAGGCTGAGATTTTTACAAGTGACCACTTAAATTAAAATTAAAATTAAATTCAAATCCGCAAACAGATTTAAAAAAACAAAAATTTGAGCCCAGGAGAGCGGAAATTCATTCGGGGGGGTGGGGGGTACGTGGTGGGTACGAAACGTACCCACCACGTACCCCCCAAGGGGTATGAGCACATAGGCTGAGATTTTTACAAGTGACCACTTAAATTAAAATTAAAATTAAATTCAAATCCGCAAACAGATTTAAAAATACAAAAATTTGAGCCCAGGAGAGCGGAAATTCATTCGGGGGGCGTGAGGGGTACGTGGTGGGTACGAAACGTACCCACCACGTACCCCCCAAGGGGTATGAGCGCATAGGCTGAGATTTTTACAAGTGACCACTTAAATTAAAATTAAAATTAAATTCAAATCCGCAAACAGATTTAAAAAAACAAAAATTTGAGCCCAGGAGAGCGGAAATTCATTCGGGTGGCGTGGGGGGTACGTGGTGGGTACGAAACGTACCCACCACGTACCCCCCAAGGGGTATGAGCGCATAGGCTGAGATTTTTACAAGTGACCACTTAAATTAAAATTAAAATTAAATTCAAATCCGCAAACAGATTTAAAAAAACAAAAATTTGAGCCCAGGAGAGCGGAAGTTCATTTTGGGGGCGTGGAGTACGTATAGGGTACGTATGGGGTACGATCGTACCCCATACGTACCCCATACTGGGTATGAGCGCATAGGATGAGATTTTTACAAGTGACCACTTAAATTAAAATTAAAATTAAATTCAAATCCGCAAACAGATTTAAAAAAACAAAAATTTGAGCCCAGGAGAGCGGAAATTCATTCGGGGGGCGTGAGGGGTACGTGGTGGGTACGAAACGTACCCACCACGTACCCCCCAAGGGGTATGAGCGCATAGGCTGAGATTTTTACAAGTGACCACTTAAATTAAAATTAAAATTAAATTCAAATCCGCAAACAGATTTAAAAAAACAAAAATTTGAGCCCAGGAGAGCGGAAATTCATTCGAGGGCGTGGGGGGTATGAGCGCATAGGCTGAGATTTTTACAAGTGACCACTTAAATTAAAATTAAAATTAAATTCAAATCCGCAAACAGATTTAAAAAAACAAAAATTTGAGCCCAGGAGAGCGGAAATTCATTCGGGGGGCGTGAGGGGTACGTGGTGGGTATGAAACGTACCCACCACGTACCCCCCAAGGGGTATGAGCGCATAGGCTGAGATTTTTACAAGTGACCACTTAAATTAAAATTAAAATTAAATTCAAATCCGCAAACATTTTAAAAAAAACAAAAATTTGAGCCCAGGAGAGCGGAAATTCATTCGGGGGGCGTGAGGGGTACGTGGTGGGTACGAAACGCACCCACCACGTACCCCCCAAGGGGTATGAGCGCATAGGCTGAGATTTTTACAAGTGACCACTTAAATTAAAATTAAAATTAAATTCAAATCCGCAAACAGATTTAAAAAAACAAAAATTTGAGCCCAGGAGAGCGGAAATTCATTCGGGGGCGTGGGGGGTACGTGGTGGGTACGAAACGTACCCACCACGTACCCCCCAAGGGGTATGAGCGCATAGGCTGAGATTTTTACAAGTGACCACTTAAATTAAAATTAAAATTAAATTCAAATCCGCAAACAGATTTAAAAAAACAAAAATTTGAGCCCAGGAGAGCGGAAATTCATTCGGGGGGCGTGAGGGGTACGTGGTGGGTATGAAACGTACCCACCACGTACCCCCCAAGGGGTATGAGCGCATAGGCTGAGATTTTTACAAGTGACCACTTAAATTAAAATTAAAATTAAATTCAAATCCGCAAACATTTTAAAAAAAACAAAAATTTGAGCCCAGGAGAGCGGAAATTCATTCGGGGGGCGTGAGGGGTACGTGGTGGGTACGAAACGCACCCACCACGTACCCCCCAAGGGGTATGAGCGCATAGGCTGAGATTTTTACAAGTGACCACTTAAATTAAAATTAAAATTAAATTCAAATCCGCAAACAGATTTAAAAAAACAAAAATTTGAGCCCAGGAGAGCGGAAATTCATTCGGGGGCGTGGGGGGTACGTGGTGGGTACGAAACGTACCCACCACGTACCCCCCAAGGGGTATGAGCGCATAGGCTGAGATTTTTACAAGTGACCACTTAAATTAAAATTAAAATTAAATTCAAATCCGCAAACAGATTTAAAAAAACAAAAATTTGAGCCCAGGAGAGCGGAAATTCATTCGGGGGGCGTGGGGGATACGTGGTGGGTACGAAACGTACCCACCACGTACCCCCCAAGGGGTATGAGCGCATAGGCTGAGATTTTTACAAGTGACCACTTAAATTAAAATTAAAATTAAATTCAAATCCGCAAACAGATTTAAAAAAACAAAAATTTGAGCCCAGGAGAGCGGAAATTCATTCGGGGGCGTGGGGGGTACGTGGTGGGTACGAAACGTACCCACCACGTACCCCCCAAGGGGTATGAGCGCATAGGCTGAGATTTTTACAAGTGACCACTTAAATTAAAATTAAAATTAAATTCAAATCCGCAAACAGATTTAAAAAAACAAAAATTTGAGCCCAGGAGAGCGGAAATTCATTCGGGGGGCGTGGGGGGTACGTGGTGGGTACGAAACGTACCCACCACGTACCCCCCAAGGGGTATGAGCGCATAGGCTGAGATTTTTACAAGTGACCACTTAAATTAAAATTAAAATTAAATTCAAATCCGCAAACAGATTTAAAAAAACAAAAATTTGAGCCCAGGAGAGCGGAAATTCATTCGGGGGCGTGGGGGGTACGTGGTGGGTACGAAACGTACCCACCACGTACCCCCCAAGGGGTATGAGCGCATAGGCTGAGATTTTTACAAGTGACCACTTAAATTAAAATTAAAATTAAATTCAAATCCGCAAACAGATTTAAAAAAACAAAAATTTGAGCCCAGGAGAGCGGAAGTTCATTTTGGGGGCGTGGAGTACGTATAGGGTACGTATGGGGTACGATCGTACCCCATACGTACCCCATACTGGGTATGAGCGCATAGGCTGAGATTTTTACAAGTGACCACTTAAATTAAAATTAAAATTAAATTCAAATCCGCAAACAGATTTAAAAAAACAAAAATTTGAGCCCAGGAGAGCGGAAATTCATTCGGGAGGCGTGAGGGGTACGTGGTGGGTACGAAACGTACCCACCACGTACCCCCCAAGGGGTATGAGCGCATAGGCTGAGATTTTTACAAGTGACCACTTAAATTAAAATTAAAATTAAATTCAAATCCGCAAACATTTTAAAAAAAACAAAAATTTGAGCCCAGGAGAGCGGAAATTCATTCGGGGGGCGTGAGGGGTACGTGGTGGGTACGAAACGTACCCACCACGTACCCCCCAAGGGGTATGAGCGCATAGGCTGAGATTTTTACAAGTGACCACTTAAATTAAAATTAAAATTAAATTCAAATCCGCAAACAGATTTAAAAAAACAAAAATTTGAGCCCAGGAGAGCGGAAATTCATTCGGGGGGCGTGAGGGGTACGTGGTGGGTACGAAACGTACCCACCACGTACCCCCCAAGGGGTATGAGCGCATAGGCTGAGATTTTTACAAGTGACCACTTAAATTAAAATTAAAATTAAATTCAAATCCGCAAACAGATTTAAAAAAACAAAAATTTGAGCCCAGGAGAGCGGAAATTCATTCGGGGGCGTGGGGGGTACGTGGTGGGTACGAAACGTACCCACCACGTACCCCCCAAGGGGTATGAGCGCATAGGCTGAGATTTTTACAAGTGACCACTTAAATTAAAATTAAAATTAAATTCAAATCCGCAAACAGATTTAAAAAAACAAAAATTTGAGCCCAGGAGAGCGGAAATTCATTCGGGGGGCGTGAGGGGTACGTGGTGTCTACGAAACGTACCCACCACGTACCCCCCAAGGGGTATGAGCGCATAGGCTGAGATTTTTACAAGTGACCACTTAAATTAAAATTAAAATTAAATTCAAATCCGCAAACAGATTTAAAAAAACAAAAATTTGAGCCCAGGAGAGCGGAAATTCATTCGGGGGCGTGGGGGGTACGTGGTGGGTACGAAACGTACCCACCACGTACCCCCCAAGGGGTATGAGCGCATAGGCTGAGATTTTTACAAGTGACCACTTAAATTAAAATTAAAATTAAATTCAAATCCGCAAACAGATTTAAAAAAACAAAAATTTGAGCCCAGGAGAGCGGAAATTCATTCGGGGGCGTGGGGGGTACGTGGTGGGTACGAAACGTACCCACCACGTACCCCCCAAGGGGTATGAGCGCATAGGCTGAGATTTTTACAAGTGACCACTTAAATTAAAATTAAAATTAAATTCAAATCCGCAAACAGATTTAAAAAAACAAAAATTTGAGCCCAGGAGAGCGGAAATTCATTCGGGGGGCGTGAGGGGTACGTGGTGGGTACGAAACGTACCCACCACGTACCCCCCAAGGGGTATGAGCGCATAGGCTGAGATTTTTACAAGTGACCACTTAAATTAAAATTAAAATTAAATTCAAATCCGCAAACATTTTAAAAAAAACAAAAATTTGAGCCCAGGAGAGCGGAAATTCATTCGGGGGGCGTGAGGGGTACGTGGTGGGTACGAAACGTACCCACCACGTACCCCCCAAGGGGTATGAGCGCATAGGCTGAGATTTTTACAAGTGACCACTTAAATTAAAATTAAAATTAAATTCAAATCCGCAAACAGATTTAAAAAAACAAAAATTTGAGCCCAGGAGAGCGGAAATTCATTCAGGGGCGTGGGGGGTACGTGGTGGGTACGAAACGTACCCACCACGTACCCCCCAAGGGGTATGAGCGCATAGGCTGAGATTTTTACAAGTGACCACTTAAATTAAAATTAAAATTAAATTCAAATCCGCAAACAGATTTAAAAAAACAAAAATTTGAGCCCAGGAGAGCGGAAATTCATTCGGGGGGCGTGGGGGGTACGTGGTGGGTACGAAACGTACCCACCACGTACCCCCCAAGGGGTATGAGCGCATAGGCTGAGATTTTTACAAGTGACCACTTAAATTAAAATTAAAATTAAATTCAAATCCGCAAACAGATTTAAAAAAACAAAAATTTGAGCCCAGGAGAGCGGAAATTCATTCGGAAGCGTGGGGGGTACGTGGTGGGTACGAAACGTACCCACCACGTACCCCCCAAGGGGTATGAGCGCATAGGCTGAGATTTTTACAAGTGACCACTTAAATTAAAATTAAAATTAAATTCAAATCCGCAAACAGATTTAAAAAAACAAAAATTTGAGCCCAGGAGAGCGGAAATTCATTCGGGGGCGTGGGGGGTACGTGGTGGGTACGAAACGTACCCACCACGTACCCCCCAAGGGGTATGAGCGCATAGGCTGAGATTTTTACAAGTGACCACTTAAATTAAAATTAAAATTAAATTCAAATCCGCAAACAGATTTAAAAAAACAAAAATTTGAGCCCAGGAGAGCGGAAATTCATTCGGGGGGCGTGAGGGGTACGTGGTGGGTACGAAACGTACCCACCACGTACCCCCCAAGGGGTATGAGCGCATAGGCTGAGATTTTTACAAGTGACCACTTAAATTAAAATTAAAATTAAATTCAAATCCGCAAACATTTTAAAAAAAACAAAAATTTGAGCCCAGGAGAGCGGAAATTCATTCGGGGGGCGTGAGGGGTACGTGGTGGGTACGAAACGTACCCACCACGTACCCCCCAAGGGGTATGAGCGCATAGGCTGAGATTTTTACAAGTGACCACTTAAATTAAAATTAAAATTAAATTCAAATCCGCAAACAGATTTAAAAAAACAAAAATTTGAGCCCAGGAGAGCGGAAATTCATTCAGGGGCGTGGGGGGTACGTGGTGGGTACGAAACGTACCCACCACGTACCCCCCAAGGGGTATGAGCGCATAGGCTGAGATTTTTACAAGTGACCACTTAAATTAAAATTAAAATTAAATTCAAATCCGCAAACAGATTTAAAAAAACAAAAATTTGAGCCCAGGAGAGCGGAAATTCATTCGGGGGGCGTGAGGGGTACGTGGTGTCTACGAAACGTACCCACCACGTACCCCCCAAGGGGTATGAGCGCATAGGCTGAGATTTTTACAAGTGACCACTTAAATTAAAATTAAAATTAAATTCAAATCCGCAAACAGATTTAAAAAAACAAAAATTTGAGCCCAGGAGAGCGGAAATTCATTCGGGGGCGTGGGGGGTACGTGGTGGGTACGAAACGTACCCACCACGTACCCCCCAAGGGGTATGAGCGCATAGGCTGAGATTTTTACAAGTGACCACTTAAATTAAAATTAAAATTAAATTCAAATCCGCAAACAGATTTAAAAAAACAAAAATTTGAGCCCAGGAGAGCGGAAATTCATTCGGGGGCGTGGGGGGTACGTGGTGGGTACGAAACGTACCCACCACGTACCCCCCAAGGGGTATGAGCGCATAGGCTGAGATTTTTACAAGTGACCACTTAAATTAAAATTAAAATTAAATTCAAATCCGCAAACAGATTTAAAAAAACAAAAATTTGAGCCCAGGAGAGCGGAAATTCATTCGGGGGGCGTGAGGGGTACGTGGTGGGTACGAAACGTACCCACCACGTACCCCCCAAGGGGTATGAGCGCATAGGCTGAGATTTTTACAAGTGACCACTTAAATTAAAATTAAAATTAAATTCAAATCCGCAAACATTTTAAAAAAAACAAAAATTTGAGCCCAGGAGAGCGGAAATTCATTCGGGGGGCGTGAGGGGTACGTGGTGGGTACGAAACGTACCCACCACGTACCCCCCAAGGGGTATGAGCGCATAGGCTGAGATTTTTACAAGTGACCACTTAAATTAAAATTAAAATTAAATTCAAATCCGCAAACAGATTTAAAAAAACAAAAATTTGAGCCCAGGAGAGCGGAAATTCATTCAGGGGCGTGGGGGGTACGTGGTGGGTACGAAACGTACCCACCACGTACCCCCCAAGGGGTATGAGCGCATAGGCTGAGATTTTTACAAGTGACCACTTAAATTAAAATTAAAATTAAATTCAAATCCGCAAACAGATTTAAAAAAACAAAAATTTGAGCCCAGGAGAGCGGAAATTCATTCGGGGGGCGTGGGGGGTACGTGGTGGGTACGAAACGTACCCACCACGTACCCCCCAAGGGGTATGAGCGCATAGGCTGAGATTTTTACAAGTGACCACTTAAATTAAAATTAAAATTAAATTCAAATCCGCAAACAGATTTAAAAAAACAAAAATTTGAGCCCAGGAGAGCGGAAATTCATTCGGAAGCGTGGGGGGTACGTGGTGGGTACGAAACGTACCCACCACGTACCCCCCAAGGGGTATGAGCGCATAGGCTGAGATTTTTACAAGTGACCACTTAAATTAAAATTAAAATTAAATTCAAATCCGCAAACAGATTTAAAAAAACAAAAATTTGAGCCCAGGAGAGCGGAAATTCATTCGGGGGGCGTGGGGGGTACGTGGTGGGTACGAAACGTACCCACCACGTACCCCCCAAGGGGTATGAGCGCATAGGCTGAGATTTTTACAAGTGACCACTTAAATTAAAATTAAAATTAAATTCAAATCCGCAAACAGATTTAAAAAAACAAAAATTTGAGCCCAGGAGAGCGGAAATTCATTCGGGGGCGTGGGGGGTACGTGGTGGGTACGAAACGTACCCACCACGTACCCCCCAAGGGGTATGAGCGCATAGGCTGAGATTTTTACAAGTGACCACTTAAATTAAAATTAAAATTAAATTCAAATCCGCAAACAGATTTAAAAAAACAAAAATTTGAGCCCAGGAGAGCGGAAGTTCATTTTGGGGGCGTGGAGTACGTATAGGGTACGTATGGGGTACGATCGTACCCCATACGTACCCCATACTGGGTATGAGCGCATAGGCTGAGATTTTTACAAGTGACCACTTAAATTAAAATTAAAATTAAATTCAAATCCGCAAAGAGATTTAAAAAAACAAAAATTTGAGCCCAGGAGAGCGGAAATTCATTCGGGGGGCGTGAGGGGTACGTGGTGGGTACGAAACGTACCCACCACGTACCCCCCAAGGGGTATGAGCGCATAGGCTGAGATTTTTACAAGTGACCACTTAAATTAAAATTAAAATTAAATTCAAATCCGCAAACATTTTAAAAAAAACAAAAATTTGAGCCCAGGAGAGCGGAAATTCATTCGGGGGGCGTGAGGGGTACGTGGTGGGTACGAAACGTACCCACCACGTACCCCCCAAGGGGTATGAGCGCATAGGCTGAGATTTTTACAAGTGACCACTTAAATTAAAATTAAAATTAAATTCAAATCCGCAAACAGATTTAAAAAAACAAAAATTTGAGCCCAGGAGAGCGGAAATTCATTCGGGGGGCGTGAGGGGTACGTGGTGGGTACGAAACGTACCCACCACGTACCCCCCAAGGGGTATGAGCGCATAGGCTGAGATTTTTACAAGTGACCACTTAAATTAAAATTAAAATTAAATTCAAATCCGCAAACAGATTTAAAAAAACAAAAATTTGAGCCCAGGAGAGCGGAAATTCATTCGGGGGCGTGGGGGGTACGTGGTGGGTACGAAACGTACCCACCACGTACCCCCCAAGGGGTATGAGCGCATAGGCTGAGATTTTTACAAGTGACCACTTAAATTAAAATTAAAATTAAATTCAAATCCGCAAACAGATTTAAAAAAACAAAAATTTGAGCCCAGGAGAGCGGAAATTCATTCGGGGGCGTGGGGGGTACGTGGTGGGTACGAAACGTACCCACCACGTACCCCCCAAGGGGTATGAGCGCATAGGCTGAGATTTTTACAAGTGACCACTTAAATTAAAATTAAAATTAAATTCAAATCCGCAAACAGATTTAAAAAAACAAAAATTTGAGCCCAGGAGAGCGGAAATTCATTCGGGGGGCGTGGGGGGTACGTGGTGGGTACGAAACGTACCCACCACGTACCCCCCAAGGGGTATGAGCGCATAGGCTGAGATTTTTACAAGTGACCACTTAAATTAAAATTAAAATTAAATTCAAATCCGCAAACAGATTTAAAAAAACAAAAATTTGAGCCCAGGAGAGCGGAAATTCATTCGGGGGCGTGGGGGGTACGTGGTGGGTACGAAACGTGGGCACCACGTACCCCCCAAGGGGTATGAGCGCATAGGCTGAGATTTTTACAAGTGACCACTTAAATTAAAATTAAAATTAAATTCAAATCCGCAAACAGATTTAAAAAAACAAAAATTTGAGCCCAGGAGAGCGGAAATTCATTCGGGGGGC
Source organism: Beris morrisii (assembly GCA_951812415.1). Taxonomy (NCBI): domain Eukaryota; kingdom Metazoa; phylum Arthropoda; class Insecta; order Diptera; family Stratiomyidae; genus Beris; species Beris morrisii. Next base: position 36,357 of record CATOSH010000004.1, on the reverse strand, counting down.
GTGGGGGGTACGTGGTGGGTACGAAACGTACCCACCACGTACCCCCCAAGGGGTATGAGCGCATAGGCTGAGATTTTTACAAGTGACCACTTAAATTAAAATTAAAATTAAATTCAAATCCGCAAACAGATTTAAAAAAACAAAAATTTGAGCCCAGGAGAGCGGAAATTCATTCGGGGGCGTGGGGGGTACGTGGTGGGTACGAAACGTACCCACCACGTACCCCCCAAGGGGTATGAGCGCATAGGCTGAGATTTTTACAAGTGACCACTTAAATTAAAATTAAAATTAAATTCAAATCCGCAAACAGATTTAAAAAAACAAAAATTTGAGCCCAGGAGAGCGGAAATTCATTCGGGGGCGTGTGGGGTACGTGGTGGGTACGAAACGTACCCACCACGTACCCCCCAAGGGGTATGAGCGCATAGGCTGAGATTTTTACAAGTGACCACTTAAATTAAAATTAAAATTAAATTCAAATCCGCAAACAGATTTAAAAAAACAAAAATTTGAGCCCAGGAGAGCGGAAATTCATTCGGGGGGCGTGAGGGGTACGTGGTGGGTACGAAACGTACCCACCACGTACCCCCCAAGGGGTATGAGCGCATAGGCTGAGATTTTTACAAGTGACCACTTAAATTAAAATTAAAATTAAATTCAAATCCGCAAACAGATTTAAAAAAACAAAAATTTGAGCCCAGGAGAGCGGAAGTTCATTTTGGGGGCGTGGAGTACGTATAGGGTACGTATGGGGTACGATCGTACCCCATACGTACCCCATACTGGGTATGAGCGCATAGGCTGAGATTTTTACAAGTGACCACTTAAATTAAAATTAAAATTAAATTCAAATCCGCAAACAGATTTAAAAAAACAAAAATTTGAGCCCAGGAGAGCGGAAATTCATTCGGGGGGCGTGAGGGGTACGTGGTGGGTACGAAACGTACCCACCACGTACCCCCCAAGGGGTATGAGCGCATAGGCTGAGATTTTTACAAGTGACCACTTAAATTAAAATTAAAATTAAATTCAAATCCGCAAACAGATTTAAAAAAACAAAAATTTGAGCCCAGGAGAGCGGAAATTCATTCGGGGGCGTGGGGGGTACGTGGTGGGTACGAAACGTACCCACCACGTACCCCCCAAGGGGTATGAGCGCATAGGCTGAGATTTTTACAAGTGACCACTTAAATTAAAATTAAAATTAAATTCAAATCCGCAAACAGATTTAAAAAAACAAAAATTTGAGCCCAGGAGAGCGGAAATTCATTCGGGGGCGTGGGGGGTACGTGGTGGGTACGAAACGTACCCACCACGTACCCCCCAAGGGGTATGAGCGCATAGGCTGAGATTTTTACAAGTAACCACTTAAATTAAAATTAAAATTAAATTCAAATCCGCAAACAGATTTAAAAAAACAAAAATTTGAGCCCAGGAGAGCGGAAATTCATTCGGGGGGCGTGAGGGGTACGTGGTGGGTACGAAACGTACCCACCACGTACCCCCCAAGGGGTATGAGCGCATAGGCTGAGATTTTTACAAGTGACCACTTAAATTAAAATTAAAATTAAATTCAAATCCGCAAACAGATTTAAAAAAACAAAAATTTGAGCCCAGGAGAGCGGAAGTTCATTTTGGGGGCGTGGAGTACGTATAGGGTACGTATGGGGTACGATCGTACCCCATACGTACCCCATACTGGGTATGAGCGCATAGGCTGAGATTTTTACAAGTGACCACTTAAATTAAAATTAAAATTAAATTCAAATCCGCAAACAGATTTAAAAAAACAAAAATTTGAGCCCAGGAGAGCGGAAATTCATTCGGGGGGCGTGAGGGGTACGTGGTGGGTACGAAACGTACCCACCACGTACCCCCCAAGGGGTATGAGCGCATAGGCTGAGATTTTTACAAGTGACCACTTAAATTAAAATTAAAATTAAATTCAAATCCGCAAACAGATTTAAAAAAACAAAAATTTGAGCCCAGGAGAGCGGAAATTCATTCGGGGGCGTGGGGGGTACGTGGTGGGTACGAAACGTACCCACCACGTACCCCCCAAGGGGTATGAGCGCATAGGCTGAGATTTTTACAAGTGACCACTTAAATTAAAATTAAAATTAAATTCAAATCCGCAAACAGATTTAAAAAAACAAAAATTTGAGCCCAGGAGAGCGGAAATTCATTCGGGGGCGTGGGGGGTACGTGGTGGGTACGAAACGTACCCACCACGTACCCCCCAAGGGGTATGAGCGCATAGGCTGAGATTTTTACAAGTAACCACTTAAATTAAAATTAAAATTAAATTCAAATCCGCAAACAGATTTAAAAAAACAAAAATTTGAGCCCAGGAGAGCGGAAATTCATTCGGGGGGCGTGGGGGGTACGTGGTGGGTACGAAACGTACCCACCACGTACCCCCCAAGGGGTATGAGCGCATAGGCTGAGATTTTTACAAGTGACCACTTAAATTAAAATTAAAATTAAATTCAAATCCGCAAACAGATTTAAAAAAACAAAAATTTGAGCCCAGGAGAGCGGAAATTCATTCGGGGGCGTGGGGGGTACGTGGTGGGTACGAAACGTACCCACCACGTACCCCCCAAGGGGTATGAGCGCATAGGCTGAGATTTTTACAAGTGACCACTTAAATTAAAATTAAAATTAAATTCAAATCCGCAAACAGATTTAAAAAAACAAAAATTTGAGCCCAGGAGAGCGGAAATTCATTCGGGGGGCGTGAGGGGTACGTGGTGGGTACGAAACGTACCCACCACGTACCCCCCAAGGGGTATGAGCGCATAGGCTGAGATTTTTACAAGTGACCACTTAAATTAAAATTAAAATTAAATTCAAATCCGCAAACAGATTTAAAAAAACAAAAATTTGAGCCCAGGAGAGCGGAAATTCATTCGGGGGCGTGGGGGGTACGTGGTGGGTACGAAACGTACCCACCACGTACCCCCCAAGGGGTATGAGCGCATAGGCTGAGATTTTTACAAGTGACCACTTAAATTAAAATTAAAATTAAATTCAAATCCGCAAACAGATTTAAAAAAACAAAAATTTGAGCCCAGGAGAGCGGAAATTCATTCGGGGGGCGTGGGGGGTACGTGGTGGGTACGAAACGTACCCACCACGTACCCCCCAAGGGGTATGAGCGCATAGGCTGAGATTTTTACAAGTGACCACTTAAATTAAAATTAAAATTAAATTCAAATCCGCAAACAGATTTAAAAAAACAAAAATTTGAGCCCAGGAGAGCGGAAATTCATTCGGGGGCGTGGGGGGTACGTGGTGGGTACGAAACGTACCCACCACGTACCCCCCAAGGGGTATGAGCGCATAGGCTGAGATTTTTACAAGTGACCACTTAAATTAAAATTAAAATTAAATTCAAATCCGCAAACAGATTTAAAAAAACAAAAATTTGAGCCCAGGAGAGCGGAAATTCATTCGGGGGCGTGTGGGGTACGTGGTGGGTACGAAACGTACCCACCACGTACCCCCCAAGGGGTATGAGCGCATAGGCTGAGATTTTTACAAGTGACCACTTAAATTAAAATTAAAATTAAATTCAAATCCGCAAACAGATTTAAAAAAACAAAAATTTGAGCCCAGGAGAGCGGAAATTCATTCGGGGGGCGTGAGGGGTACGTGGTGGGTACGAAACGTACCCACCACGTACCCCCCAAGGGGTATGAGCGCATAGGCTGAGATTTTTACAAGTGACCACTTAAATTAAAATTAAAATTAAATTCAAATCCGCAAACAGATTTAAAAAAACAAAAATTTGAGCCCAGGAGAGCGGAAGTTCATTTTGGGGGCGTGGAGTACGTATAGGGTACGTATGGGGTACGATCGTACCCCATACGTACCCCATACTGGGTATGAGCGCATAGGCTGAGATTTTTACAAGTGACCACTTAAATTAAAATTAAAATTAAATTCAAATCCGCAAACAGATTTAAAAAAACAAAAATTTGAGCCCAGGAGAGCGGAAATTCATTCGGGGGGCGTGAGGGGTACGTGGTGGGTACGAAACGTACCCACCACGTACCCCCCAAGGGGTATGAGCGCATAGGCTGAGATTTTTACAAGTGACCACTTAAATTAAAATTAAAATTAAATTCAAATCCGCAAACAGATTTAAAAAAACAAAAATTTGAGCCCAGGAGAGCGGAAATTCATTCGGGGGCGTGGGGGGTACGTGGTGGGTACGAAACGTACCCACCACGTACCCCCCAAGGGGTATGAGCGCATAGGCTGAGATTTTTACAAGTGACCACTTAAATTAAAATTAAAATTAAATTCAAATCCGCAAACAGATTTAAAAAAACAAAAATTTGAGCCCAGGAGAGCGGAAATTCATTCGGGGGGCGTGAGGGGTACGTGGTGGGTACGAAACGTACCCACCACGTACCCCCAAGGGGTATGAGCGCATAGGCTGAGATTTGTACAAGTGACCACTTAAATTAAAATTAAAATTAAATTCAAATCCGCAAACAGATTTAAAAAAACAAAAATTTGAGCCCAGGAGAGCGGAAATTCATTCGGGGGGCGTGGGGGGTACGTGGTGGGTACGAAACGTACCCACCACGTACCCCCCAAGGGGTATGAGCGCATAGGCTGAGATTTTTACAAGTGACCACTTAAATTAAAATTAAAATTAAATTCAAATCCGCAAACAGATTTAAAAAAACAAAAATTTGAGCCCAGGAGAGCGGAAATTCATTCGGGGGGCGTGGGGGGTACGTGGTGGGTACGAAACGTACCCACCACGTACCCCCCAAGGGGTATGAGCGCATAGGCTGAGATTTTTACAAGTGACCACTTAAATTAAAATTAAAATTAAATTCAAATCCGCAAACAGATTTAAAAAAACAAAAATTTGAGCCCAGGAGAGCGGAAATTCATTCGGGGGCGTGGGGGGTACGTGGTGGGTACGAAACGTACGTATGGGGTACGATCGTACCCCATACGTACCCCATACTGGGTATGAGCGCATAGGCTGAGATTTTTACAAGTGACCACTTAAATTAAAATTAAAATTAAATTCAAATCCGCAAACAGATTTAAAAAAACAAAAATTTGAGCCCAGGAGAGCGGAAATTCATTCGGGGGGCGTGAGGGGTACGTGGTGGGTACGAAACGTACCCACCACGTACCCCCCAAGGGGTATGAGCGCATAGGCTGAGATTTTTACAAGTGACCACTTAAATTAAAATTAAAATTAAATTCAAATCCGCAAACATTTTAAAAAAACAAAAATTTGAGCCCAGGAGAGCGGAAATTCATTCGGGGGGCGTGAGGGGTACGTGGTGGGTACGAAACGTACCCACCACGTACCCCCCAAGGGGTATGAGCGCATAGGCTGAGATTTTTACAAGTGACCACTTAAATTAAAATTAAAATTAAATTCAAATCCGCAAACAGATTTAAAAAAACAAAAATTTGAGCCCAGGAGAGCGGAAATTCATTCGGGGGGCGTGAGGGGTACGTGGTGGGTACGAAACGTACCCACCACGTACCCCCCAAGGGGTATGAGCGCATAGGCTGAGATTTTTACAAGTGACCACTTAAATTAAAATTAAAATTAAATTCAAATCCGCAAACAGATTTAAAAAAACAAAAATTTGAGCCCAGGAGAGCGGAAATTCATTCGGGGGCGTGGGGGGTACGTGGTGGGTACGAAACGTACCCACCACGTACCCCCCAAGGGGTATGAGCGCATAGGCTGAGATTTTTACAAGTGACCACTTAAATTAAAATTAAAATTAAATTCAAATCCGCAAACAGATTTAAAAAAACAAAAATTTGAGCCCAGGAGAGCGGAAATTCATTCGGGGGGCGTGAGGGGTACGTGGTGGGTACGAAACGTACCCACCACGTACCCCCCAAGGGGTATGAGCGCATAGGCTGAGATTTTTACAAGTGACCACTTAAATTAAAATTAAAATTAAATTCAAATCCGCAAACAGATTTAAAAAAACAAAAATTTGAGCCCAGGAGAGCGGAAATTCATTCGGGGGCGTGGGGGGTACGTGGTGGGTACGAAACGTACCCACCACGTACCCCCCAAGGGGTATGAGCGCATAGGCTGAGATTTTTACAAGTGACCACTTAAATTAAAATTAAAATTAAATTCAAATCCGCAAACAGATTTAAAAAAACAAAAATTTGAGCCCAGGAGAGCGGAAATTCATTCGGGGGGCGTGGGGGGTACGTGGTGGGTACGAAACGTACCCACCACGTACCCCCCAAGGGGTATGAGCGCATAGGCTGAGATTTTTACAAGTGACCACTTAAATCAAAATTAAAATTAAATTCAAATCCGCAAACAGATTTAAAAAAACAAAAATTTGAGCCCAGGAGAGCGGAAATTCATTCGGGGGCGTGGGGGGTACGTGGTGGGTACGAAACGTACCCACCACGTACCCCCCAAGGGGTATGAGCGCATAGGCTGAGATTTTTACAAGTGACCACTTAAATTAAAATTAAAATTAAATTCAAATCCGCAAACAGATTTAAAAAAACAAAAATTTGAGCCCAGGAGAGCGGAAATTCATTCGGGGGCGTGGGGGGTACGTGGTGGGTACGAAACGTACCCACCACGTACCCCCCAAGGGGTATGAGCGCATAGGCTGAGATTTTTACAAGTGACCACTTAAATTAAAATTAAAATTAAATTCAAATCCGCAAACAGATTTAAAAAAACAAAAATTTGAGCCCAGGAGAGCGGAAATTCATTCGGGGGGCGTGAGGGGTACGTGGTGGGTACGAAACGTACCCACCACGTACCCCCCAAGGGGTATGAGCGCATAGGCTGAGATTTTTACAAGTGACCACTTAAATTAAAATTAAAATTAAATTCAAATCCGCAAACAGATTTAAAAAAACAAAAATTTGAGCCCAGGAGAGCGGAAGTTCATTTTGGGGGCGTGGAGTACGTATAGGGTACGTATGGGGTACGATCGTACCCCATACGTACCCCATACTGGGTATGAGCGCATAGGCTGAGATTTTTACAAGTGACCACTTAAATTAAAATTAAAATTAAATTCAAATCCGCAAACAGATTTAAAAAAACAAAAATTTGAGCCCAGGAGAGCGGAAATTCATTCGGGGGGCGTGAGGGGTACGTGGTGGGTACGAAACGTACCCACCACGTACCCCCCAAGGGGTATGAGCGCATAGGCTGAGATTTTTACAAGTGACCACTTAAATTAAAATTAAAATTAAATTCAAATCCGCAAACAGATTTAAAAAAACAAAAATTTGAGCCCAGGAGAGCGGAAATTCATTCGGGGGCGTGGGGGGTACGTGGTGGGTACGAAACGTACCCACCACGTACCCCCCAAGGGGTATGAGCGCATAGGCTGAGATTTTTACAAGTGACCACTTAAATTAAAATTAAAATTAAATTCAAATCCGCAAACAGATTTAAAAAAACAAAAATTTGAGCCCAGGAGAGCGGAAATTCATTCGGGGGCGTGGGGGGTACGTGGTGGGTACGAAACGTACCCACCACGTACCCCCCAAGGGGTATGAGCGCATAGGCTGAGATTTTTACAAGTGACCACTTAAATTAAAATTAAAATTAAATTCAAATCCGCAAACAGATTTAAAAAAACAAAAATTTGAGCCCAGGAGAGCGGAAATTCATTCGGGGGGCGTGAGGGGTACGTGGTGGGTGCAAAACGTACCCACCACGTACCCCCCAAGGGGTATGAGCGCATAGGCTGAGATTTTTACAAGTGACCACTTAAATTAAAATTAAAATTAAATTCAAATCCGCAAACAGATTTAAAAAAACAAAAATTTGAGCCCAGGAGAGCGGAAATTCATTCGGGGGCGTGGGGGGTACGTGGTGGGTACGAAACGTACCCACCACGTACCCCCCAAGGGGTATGAGCGCATAGGCTGAGATTTTTACAAGTGACCACTTAAATTAAAATTAAAATTAAATTCAAATCCGCAAACAGATTTAAAAAAACAAAAATTTGAGCCTAGGAGAGCGGAAATTCATTCGGGGGGCGTGCGGGGTACGTGGTGGGTACGAAACGTACCCACCACGTACCCCCCAAGGGGTATGAGCGCATAGGCTGAGATTTTTACAAGTGACCACTTAAATTAAAATTAAAATTAAATTCAAATCCGCAAACAGATTTAAAAAAACAAAAATTTGAGCCCAGGAGAGCGGAAATTCATTCGGGGGCGTGGGGGGTACGTGGTGGGTACGAAACGTACCCACCACGTACCCCCCAAGGGGTATGAGCGCATAGGCTGAGATTTTTACAAGTGACCACTTAAATTAAAATTAAAATTAAATTCAAATCCGCAAACAGATTTAAAAAAACAAAAATTTGAGCCCAGGAGAGCGGAAATTCATTCGGGGGCGTGGGGGGTACGTGGTGGGTACGAAACGTACCCACCACGTACCCCCCAAGGGGTATGAGCGCATAGGCTGAGATTTTTACAAGTGACCACTTAAATTAAAATTAAAATTAAATTCAAATCCGCAAACAGATTTAAAAAAACAAAAATTTGAGCCCAGGAGAGCGGAAATTCATTCGGGGGCGTGGGGGGTACGTGGTGGGTACGAAACGTACCCACCACGTACCCCCCAAGGGGTATGAGCGCATAGGCTGAGATTTTTACAAGTGACCACTTAAATTAAAATTAAAATTAAATTCAAATCCGCAAACAGATTTAAAAAAACAAAAATTTGAGCCCAGGAGAGCGGAAATTCATTCGGGGGGCGTGAGGGGTACGTGGTGGGTACGAAACGTACCCACCACGTACCCCCCAAGGGGTATGAGCGCATAGGCTGAGATTTTTACAAGTGACCACTTAAATTAAAATTAAAATTAAATTCAAATCCGCAAACAGATTTAAAAAAACAAAAATTTGAGCCCAGGAGAGCGGAAATTCATTCGGGGGCGTGGGGGGTACGTGGTGGGTACAAAACGTACCCACCACGTACCCCCCAAGGGGTATGAGCGCATAGGCTGAGATTTTTACAAGTGACCACTTAAATTAAAATTAAAATTAAATTCAAATCCGCAAACAGATTTAAAAAAACAAAAATTTGAGCCCAGGAGAGCGGAAATTCATTCGGGGGGCGTGGGGGGTACGTGGTGGGTACGAAACGTACCCACCACGTACTCCCCAAGGGGTATGAGCGCATAGGCTGAGATTTTTACAAGTGACCACTTAAATTAAAATTAAAATTAAATTCAAATCCGCAAACAGATTTAAAAAAACAAAAATTTGAGCCCAGGAGAGCGGAAATTCATTCGGGGGCGTGGGGGGTACGTGGTGGGTACGAAACGTACCCACCACGTACCCCCCAAGGGGTATGAGCGCATAGGCTGAGATTTTTACAAGTGACCACTTAAATTAAAATTAAAATTAAATTCAAATCCGCAAACAGATTTAAAAAAACAAAAATTTGAGCCCAGGAGAGCGGAAATTCATTCGGGGGGCGTGGGGGGTACGTGGTGGGTACGAAACGTACCCACCACGTACCCCCCAAGGGGTATGAGCGCATAGGCTGAGATTTTTACAAGTGACCACTTAAATTAAAATTAAAATTAAATTCAAATCCGCAAACAGATTTAAAAAAACAAAAATTTGAGCCCAGGAGAGCGGAAATTCATTCGGGGGGCGTGGGGGGTACGTGGTGGGTACGAAACGTACCCACCACGTACCCCCCAAGGGGTATGAGCGCATAGGCTGAGATTTTTACAAGTGACCACTTAAATTAAAATTAAAATTAAATTCAAATCCGCAAACAGATTTAAAAAAACAAAAATTTGAGCCCAGGAGAGCGGAAATTCATTCGGGGGGCGTGAGGGGTACGTGGTGGGTACGAAACGTACCCACCACGTACCCCCCAAGGGGTATGAGCGCATAGGCTGAGATTTTTACAAGTGACCACTTAAATTAAAATTAAAATTAAATTCAAATCCGCAAACAGATTTAAAAAAACAAAAATTTGAGCCCAGGAGAGCGGAAATTCATTCGGGGGCGTGGGGGGTACGTGGTGGGTACGAAATGTACCCACCACGTACCCCCCAAGGGGTGTGAGCGCATAGGCTGAGATTTTTACAAGTGACCACTTAAATTAAAATTAAAATTAAATTCAAATCCGCAAACAGATTTAAAAAAACAAAAATTTGAGCCCAGGAGAGCGGAAATTCATTCGGGGGGCGTGGGGGGTACGTGGTGGGTACGAAACGTACCCACCACGTACCCCCCAAGGGGTATGAGCGCATAGGCTGAGATTTTTACAAGTGACCACTTAAATTAAAATTAAAATTAAATTCAAATCCGCAAACAGATTTAAAAAAACAAAAATTTGAGCCCAGGAGAGCGGAAATTCATTCGGGGGGCGTGAGGGGTACGTGGTGGGTACGAAACGTACCCACCACGTACCCCCCAAGGGGTATGAGCGCATAGGCTGAGATTTTTACAAGTGACCACTTAAATTAAAATTAAAATTAAATTCAAATCCGCAAACAGATTTAAAAAAACAAAAATTTGAGCCCAGGAGAGCGGAAATTCATTCGGGGGCGTGGGGGGTACGTGGTGGGTACGAAACGTACCCACCACGTACCCCCCAAGGAGTATGAGCGCATAGGCTGAGATTTTTACAAGTGACCACTTAAATTAAAATTAAAATTAAATTCAAATCCGCAAACAGATTTAAAAAAACAAAAATTTGAGCCCAGGAGAGCGGAAATTCATTCGGGGGGCGTGGGGGGTACGTGGTGGGTACGAAACGTACCCACCACGTACCCCCCAAGGGGTATGAGCGCATAGGCTGAGATTTTTACAAGTGACCACTTAAATTAAAATTAAAATTAAATTCAAATCCGCAAACAGATTTAAAAAAACAAAAATTTGAGCCCAGGAGAGCGGAAATTCATTCGGGGGGCGTGGGGGGTACGTGGTGGGTACGAAACGTACCCACCACGTACCCCCCAAGGGGTATGAGCGCATAGGCTGAGATTTTTACAAGTGACCACTTAAATTAAAATTAAAATTAAATTCAAATCCGCAAACAGATTTAAAAAAACAAAAATTTGAGCCCAGGAGAGCGGAAATTCATTCGGGGGGCGTGAGGGGTACGTGGTGGGTACGAAACGTACCCACCACGTACCCCCCAAGGGGTATGAGCGCATAGGCTGAGATTTTTACAAGTGACCACTTAAATTAAAATTAAAATTAAATTCAAATCCGCAAACAGATTTAAAAAAACAAAAATTTGAGCCCAGGAGAGCGGAAATTCATTCGGGGGCGTGGGGGGTACGTGGTGGGTACGAAACGTACCCACCACGTACCCCCCAAGGGGTATGAGCGCATAGGCTGAGATTTTTACAAGTGACCACTTAAATTAAAATTAAAATTAAATTCAAATCCGCAAACAGATTTAAAAAAACAAAAATTTGAGCCCAGGAGAGCGGAAATTCATTCGGGGGGCGTGGGGGGTACGTGGTGGGTACGAAACGTACCCACCACGTACCCCCCAAGGGGTATGAGCGCATAGGCTGAGATTTTTACAAGTGACCACTTAAATTAAAATTAAAATTAAATTCAAATCCGCAAACAGATTTAAAAAAACAAAAATTTGAGCCCAGGAGAGCGGAAATTCATTCGGGGGCGTGGGGGGTACGTGGTGGGTACGAAACGTACCCACCACGTACCCCCCAAGGGGTATGAGCGCATAGGCTGAGATTTTTACAAGTGACCACTTAAATTAAAATTAAAATTAAATTCAAATCCGCAAACAGATTTAAAAAAACAAAAATTTGAGCCCAGGAGAGCGGAAATTCATTCGGGGGGCGTGAGGGGTACGTGGTGGGTACGAAACGTACCCACCACGTACCCCCCAAGGGGTATGAGCGCATAGGCTGAGATTTTTACAAGTGACCACTTAAATTAAAATTAAAATTAAATTCAAATCCGCAAACAGATTTAAAAAAACAAAAATTTGAGCCCAGGAGAGCGGAAATTCATTCGGGGGCGTGGGGGGTACGTGGTGGGTACGAAACGTACCCACCACGTACCCCCCAAGGGGTATGAGCGCATAGGCTGAGATTTTTACAAGTGACCACTTAAATTAAAATTAAAATTAAATTCAAATCCGCAAACAGATTTAAAAAAACAAAAATTTGAGCCCAGGAGAGCGGAAATTCATTCGGGGGGCGTGGGGGGTACGTGGTGGGTACGAAACGTACCCACCACGTACCCCCCAAGGGGTATGAGCGCATAGGATGAGATTTTTACAAGTGACCACTTAAATTAAAATTAAAATTAAATTCAAATCCGCAAACAGATTTAAAAAAACAAAAATTTGAGCCCAGGAGAGCGGAAATTCATTCGGGGGGCGTGAGGGGTACGTGGTGGGTACGAAACGTACCCACCACGTACCCCCCAAGGGGTATGAGCGCATAGGCTGAGATTTTTACAAGTGACCACTTAAATTAAAATTAAAATTAAATTCAAATCCGCAAACAGATTTAAAAAAACAAAAATTTGAGCCCAGGAGAGCGGAAATTCATTCGGGGGCGTGGGGGGTACGTGGTGGGTACGAAACGTACCCACCACGTACCCCCCAAGGGGTATGAGCGCATAGGCTGAGATTTTTACAAGTGACCACTTAAATTAAAATTAAAATTAAATTCAAATCCGCAAACAGATTTAAAAAAACAAAAATTTGAGCCCAGGAGAGCGGAAATTCATTCGGGGGCGTGGGGGGTACGTGGTGGGTACGAAACGTACCCACCACGTACCCCCCAAGGGGTATGAGCGCATAGGCTGAGATTTTTACAAGTGACCACTTAAATTAAAATTAAAATTAAATTCAAATCCGCAAACAGATTTAAAAAAACAAAAATTTGAGCCCAGGAGAGCGGAAATTCATTCGGGGGGCGGGGGGGTACGTGGTGGGTACGAAACGTACCCACCACGTACCCCCCAAGGGGTATGAGCGCATAGGATGAGATTTTTACAAGTGACCACTTAAATTAAAATTAAAATTAAATTCAAATCCGCAAACAGATTTAAAAAAACAAAAATTTGAGCCCAGGAGAGCGGAAATTCATTCGGGGGGCGTGAGGGGTACGTGGTGGGTACGAAACGTACCCACCACGTACCCCTCAAGGGGTATGAGCGCATAGGCTGAGATTTTTACAAGTGACCACTTAAATTAAAATTAAAATTAAATTCAAATCCGCAAACAGATTTAAAAAAACAAAAATTTGAGCCCAGGAGAGCGGAAATTCATTCGGGGGCGTGGGGGGTACGTGGTGGGTACGAAACGTACCCACCACGTACCCCCCAAGGGGTATGAGCGCATAGGCTGAGATTTTTACAAGTGACCACTTAAATTAAAATTAAAATTAAATTCAAATCCGCAAACAGATTTAAAAAAACAAAAATTTGAGCCCAGGAGAGCGGAAATTCATTCGGGGGGCGTGGGGGGTACGTGGTGGGTACGAAACGTACCCACCACGTACCCCCCAAGGGGTATGAGCGCATAGGCTGAGATTTTTACAAGTGACCACTTAAATTAAAATTAAGATTAAATTCAAATCCGCAAACAGATTTAAAAAAACAAAAATTTGAGCCCAGGAGAGCGGAAATTCATTCGAGGGGCGTGGGGGGTACGTGGTGGGTACGAAACGTACCCACCACGTACCCCCCAAGGGGTATGAGCGCATAGGCTGAGATTTTTACAAGTGACCACTTAAATTAAAATTAAAATTAAATTCAAATCCGCAAACAGATTTAAAAAAACAAAAATTTGAGCCCAGGAGAGCGGAAATTCATTCGGGGGGCGTGAGGGGTACGTGGTGGGTACGAAACGTACCCACCACGTACCCCCCAAGGGGTATGAGCGCATAGGCTGAGATTTTTACAAGTGACCACTTAAATTAAAATTAAAATTAAATTCAAATCCGCAAACAGATTTAAAAAAACAAAAATTTGAGCCCAGGAGAGCGGAAATTCATTCGGGGGGCGTGGGGGGTATGAGCGCATAGGCTGAGATTTTTACAAGTGACCACTTAAATTAAAATTAAAATTAAATTCAAATCCGCAAACAGATTTAAAAAAACAAAAATTTGAGCCCAGGAGAGCGGAAATTCATTCGGGGGGCGTGAGGGGTACGTGGTGGGTACGAAACGTACCCACCACGTACCCCCCAAGGGGTATGAGCGCATAGGCTGAAATTTTTACAAGTGACCACTTAAATTAAAATTAAAATTAAATTCAAATCCGCAAACAGATTTAAAAAAACAAAAATTTGAGCCCAGGAGAGCGGAAATTCATTCGGGGGCGTGGGGGGTACGTGGTGGGTACGAAACGTACCCACCACGTACCCCCCAAGGGGTATGAGCGCATAGGCTGAGATTTTTACAAGCGACCACTTAAATTAAAATTAAAATTAAATTCAAATCCGCAAACAGATTTAAAAAAACAAAAATTTGAGCCCAGGAGAGCGGAAATTCATTCGGGGGCGTGGGGGGTACGTGGTGGGTACGAAACGTACCCACCACGTACCCCCCAAGGGTTATGAGCGCATAGGCTGAGATTTTTACAAGTGACCACTTAAATTAAAATTAAAATTAAATTCAAATCCGCAAACAGATTTAAAAAAACAAAAATTTGAGCCCAGGAGAGCGGAAATTCATTCGGGGGCGTGGGGGGTACGTGGTGGGTACGAAACGTACCCACCACGTACCCCCCAAGGGGTATGAGCGCATAGGCTGAAATTTTTACAAGTGACCACTTAAATTAAAATTAAAATTAAATTCAAATCCGCAAACAGATTTAAAAAAACAAAAATTTGAGCCCAGGAGAGCGGAAATTCATTCGGGGGCGTGGGGGGTACGTGGTGGGTACGAAACGTACCCACCACGTACCCCCCAAGGGGTATGAGCGCATAGGCTGAGATTTTTACAAGTGACCACTTAAATTAAAATTAAAATTAAATTCAAATCCGCAAACAGATTTAAAAAAACAAAAATTTGAGCCCAGGAGAGCGGAAATTCATTCGGGGGCGTGGGGGGTACGTGGTGGGTACGAAACGTACCCACCACGTACCCCCCAAGGGGTATGAGCGCATAGGCTGAGATTTTTACAAGTGACCACTTAAATTAAAATTAAAATTAAATTCAAATCCGCAAACAGATTTAAAAAAACAAAAATTTGAGCCCAGGAGAGCGGAAATTCATTCGGGGGGCGTGGGGGGTACGTGGTGGGTACGAAACGTACCCACCACGTACCCCCCAAGGGGTATGAGCGCATAGGCTGAGATTTTTACAATTGACCACTTAAATTAAAATTAAAATTAAATTCAAATCCGCAAACAGATTTAAAAAAACAAAAATTTGAGCCCAGGAGAGCGGAAATTCATTCGAGGGGCGTGGGGGGTACGTGGTGGGTACGAAACGTACCCACCACGTTCCCCGCAAGGGGTATGAGCGCATAGGCTGAGATTTTTACAAGTGACCACTTAAATTAAAATTAAAATTAAATTCAAATCCGCAAACAGATTTAAAAAAACAAAAATTTGAGCCCAGGAGAGCGGAAATTCATTCGGGGGGCGTGAGGGGTACGTGGTGGGTACGAAACGTACCCACCACGTACCCCCCAAGGGGTATGAGCGCATAGGCTGAGATTTTTACAAGTGACCACTTAAATTAAAATTAAAATTAAATTCAAATCCGCAAACAGATTTAAAAAAACAAAAATTTGAGCCCAGGAGAGCGGAAATTCATTCGAGGGGCGTGGGGGGTACGTGGTGGGTACGAAACGTACCCACCACGTACCCCCCAAGGGGTATGAGCGCATAGGCTGAGATTTTTACAAGTGACCACTTAAATTAAAATTAAAATTAAATTCAAATCCGCAAACAGATTTAAAAAAACAAAAATTTGAGCCCAGGAGAGCGGAAATTCATTCGGGGGGCGTGGGGGGTATGAGCGCATAGGCTGAGATTTTTACAAGTGACCACTTAAATTAAAATTAAAATTAAATTCAAATCCGCAAACAGATTTAAAAAAACAAAAATTTGAGCCCAGGAGAGCGGAAATTCATTCGAGGGCGTGGGGGGTACGTGGTGGGTACGAAACGTACCCACCACGTACCCCCCAAGGGGTATGAGCGCATAGGCTGAGATTTTTACAAGTGACCACTTAAATTAAAATTAAAATTAAATTCAAATCCGCAAACAGATTTAAAAAAACAAAAATTTGAGCCCAGGAGAGCGGAAATTCATTCGGGGGGCGTGGGGGGTACGTGGTGGGTACGAAACGTACCCACCACGTACTCCCCAAGGGGTATGAGCGCATAGGCTGAGATTTTTACAAGTGACCACTTAAATTAAAATTAAAATTAAATTCAAATCCGCAAACAGATTTAAAAAAACAAAAATTTGAGCCCAGGAGAGCGGAAATTCATTCGGGGGCGTGGGGGGTACGTGGTGGGTACGAAACGTACCCACCACGTACCCCCCAAGGGGTATGAGCGCGTAGGCTGAGATTTTTACAAGTGACCACTTAAATTAAAATTAAAATTAAATTCAAATCCGCAAACAGATTTAAAAAAACAAAAATTTGAGCCCAGGAGAGCGGAAATTCATTCGGGGGCGTGGGGGGTACGTGGTGGGTACGAAACGTACCCACCACGTACCCCCCAAGGGGTATGAGCGCATAGGCTGAGATTTTTACAAGTGACCACTTAAATTAAAATTAAAATTAAATTCAAATCCGCAAACAGATTTAAAAAAACAAAAATTTGAGCCCAGGAGAGCGGAAATTCATTCGGGGGCGTGGGGGGTACGTGGTGGGTACGAAACGTACCCACCACGTACCCCCCAAGGGGTATGAGCGCATAGGCTGAGATTTTTACAAGTGACCACTTAAATTAAAATTAAAATTAAATTCAAATCCGCAAACAGATTTAAAAAAACAAAAATTTGAGCCCAGGAGAGCGGAAATTCATTCGGGGGGCGTGGGGGGTACGTGGTGGGTACGAAACGTACCCACCACGTACCCCCCAAGGGGTATGAGCGCATAGGCTGAGATTTTTACAATTGACCACTTAAATTAAAATTAAAATTAAATTCAAATCCGCAAACAGATTTAAAAAAACAAAAATTTGAGCCCAGGAGAGCGGAAATTCATTCGAGGGGCGTGGGGGGTACGTGGTGGGTACGAAACGTACCCACCACGTTCCCCGCAAGGGGTATGAGCGCATAGGCTGAGATTTTTACAAGTGACCACTTAAATTAAAATTAAAATTAAATTCAAATCCGCAAACAGATTTAAAAAAACAAAAATTTGAGCCCAGGAGAGCGGAAATTCATTCGGGGGGCGTGAGGGGTACGTGGTGGGTACGAAACGTACCCACCACGTACCCCCCAAGGGGTATGAGCGCATAGGCTGAGATTTTTACAAGTGACCACTTAAATTAAAATTAAAATTAAATTCAAATCCGCAAACAGATTTAAAAAAACAAAAATTTGAGCCCAGGAGAGCGGAAATTCATTCGAGGGGCGTGGGGGGTACGTGGTGGGTACGAAACGTACCCACCACGTACCCCCCAAGGGGTATGAGCGCATAGGCTGAGATTTTTACAAGTGACCACTTAAATTAAAATTAAAATTAAATTCAAATCCGCAAACAGATTTAAAAAAACAAAAATTTGAGCCCAGGAGAGCGGAAATTCATTCGGGGGCGTGGGGGGTACGTGGTGGGTACGAAACGTACCCACCACGTACCCCCCAAGGGGTATGAGCGCATAGGCTGAGATTTTTACAAGTGACCACTTAAATTAAAATTAAAATTAAATTCAAATCCGCAAACAGATTTAAAAAAACAAAAATTTGAGCCCAGGAGAGCGGAAATTCATTCGGGGGGGTGGGGGTACGTGGTGGGTACGAAACGTACCCACCACGTACCCCCCAAGGGGTATGAGCGCATAGGCTGAGATTTTTACAAGTGACCACTTAAATTAAAATTAAAATTAAATTCAAATCCGCAAACAGATTTAAAAAAACAAAAATTTGAGCCCAGGAGAGCGGAAATTCATTCGGGGGGGTGGGGGTACGTGGTGGGTACGAAACGTACCCACCACGTACCCCCCAAGGGGTATGAGCGCATAGGCTGAGATTTTTACAAGTGACCACTTAAATTAAAATTAAAATTAAATTCAAATCCGCAAACAGATTTAAAAAAACAAAAATTTGAGCCCAGGAGAGCGGAAATTCATTCGGGGGGCGTGAGGGGTACGTGGTGGGTACGAAACGTACCCACCACGTACCCCCCAAGGGGTATGAGCGCATAGGCTGAGATTTTTACAAGTGACCACTTAAATTAAAATTAAAATTAAATTCAAATCCGCAAACAGATTTAAAAAAACAAAAATTTGAGCCCAGGAGAGCGGAAATTCATTCGGGGGCGTGAGGGGTACGTGGTGGGTACGAAACGTACCCACCACGTACCCCCCAAGGGGTATGAGCGCATAGGCTGAGATTTTTACAAGTGACCACTTAAATTAAAATTAAAATTAAATTCAAATCCGCAAACAGATTAAAAAACAAAAATTTGAGCCCAGGAGAGCGGAAATTCATTCGGGGGCGTGGGGGGTACGTGGTGGGTACGAAACGTACCCACCACGTACCCCCCAAGGGGTATGAGCGCATAGGCTGAGATTTTTACAAGTGACCACTTAAATTAAAATTAAAATTAAATTCAAATCCGCAAACAGATTTAAAAAAACAAAAATTTGAGCCCAGGAGAGCGGAAATTCATTCGGGGGGCGTGGGGGGTACGTGGTGGGTACGAAACGTACCCACCACGTACCCCCCAAGGGGTATGAGCGCATAGGCTGAGATTTTTACAAGTGACCACTTAAATTAAAATTAAAATTAAATTCAAATCCGCAAACAGATTTAAAAAAACAAAAATTTGAGCCCAGGAGAGCGGAAATTCATTCGGGGGGCGTGGGGGGTACGTGGTGGGTACGAAACGTACCCACCACGTACCCCCCCAAGGGGTATGAGCGCATAGGCTGAGATTTTTACAAGTGACCACTTAAATTAAAATTAAAATTAAATTCAAATCCGCAAACAGATTTAAAAAAACAAAAATTTGAGCCCAGGAGAGCGGAAATTCATTCGGGGGCGTGGGGGGTACGTGGTGGGTACGAAACGTACCCACCACGTACCCCCCAAGGGGTATGAGCGCATAGGCTGAGATTTTTACAAGTGACCACTTAAATTAAAATTAAAATTAAATTCAAATCCGCAAACAGATTTAAAAAAACAAAAATTTGAGCCCAGGAGAGCGGAAATTCATTCGGGGGGCGTGAGGGGTACGTGGTGGGTACGAAACCACGTACCCCCCAAGGGGTATGAGCGCATAGGCTGAGATTTTTACAAGTGACCACTTAAATTAAAATTAAAATTAAATTCAAATCCGCAAACAGATTTAAAAAAACAAAAATTTGAGCCCAGGAGAGCGGAAATTCATTCAGGGGGCGTGAGGGGTACGTGGTGGGTACGAAACCACGTACCCCCCAAGGGGTATGAGCGCATAGGCTGAGATTTTTACAAGTGACCACTTAAATTAAAATTAAAATTAAATTCAAATCCGCAAACAGATTTAAAAAAACAAAAATTTGAGCCCAGGAGAGCGGAAATTCATTCGGGGGCGTGGGGGGTACGTGGTGGGTACGAAACGTACCCACCACGTACCCCCCAAGGGGTATGAGCGCATAGGCTGAGATTTTTACAAGTGACCACTTAAATTAAAATTAAAATTAAATTCAAATCCGCAAACAGATTTAAAAAAACAAAAATTTGAGCCCAGGAGAGCGGAAATTCATTCGGGGGCGTGGGGGGTACGTGGTGGGTACGAAACGTACCCACCACGTACCCCCCAAGGGGTATGAGCGCATAGGCTGAGATTTTTACAAGTGACCACTTAAATTAAAATTAAAATTAAATTCAAATCCGCAAACAGATTTAAAAAAACAAAAATTTGAGCCCAGGAGAGCGGAAATTCATTCGGGGGGCGTGAGGGGTACGTGGTGGGTACGAAACGTACCCACCACGTACCCCCCAAGGGGTATGAGCGCATAGGCTGAGATTTTTACAAGTGACCACTTAAATTAAAATTAAAATTAAATTCAAATCCGCAAACAGATTTAAAAAAACAAAAATTTGAGCCCAGGAGAGCGGAAATTCATTCGGGGGGCGTGAGGGGTACGTGGTGGGTACGAAACGTACCCACCACGTACCCCCCAAGGGGTATGAGCGCATAGGCTGACATTTTTACAAGTGACCACTTAAATTAAAATTAAAATTAAATTCAAATCCGCAAACAGATTTAAAAAAACAAAAATTTGAGCCCAGGAGAGCGGAAATTCATTCAGGGGGCGTGAGGGGTACGTGGTGGGTACGAAACCACGTACCCCCCAAGGGGTATGAGCGCATAGGCTGAGATTTTTACAAGTGACCACTTAAATTAAAATTAAAATTAAATTCAAATCCGCAAACAGTGGTGGGTACGAAACGTACCCACCACGTACCCCCCAAGGGGTATGAGCGCATAGGCTGAGATTTTTACAAGTGACCACTTAAATTAAAATTAAAATTAAATTCAAATCCGCAAACAGATTTAAAAAAACAAAAATTTGAGCCCAGGAGAGCGGAAATTCATTCGGGGGGCGTGGGGGGTACGTGGTGGGTACGAAACGTACCCACCACGTACCCCCCCAAGGGGTATGAGCGCATAGGCTGAGATTTTTACAAGTGACCACTTAAATTAAAATTAAAATTAAATTCAAATCCGCAAACAGATTTAAAAAAACAAAAATTTGAGCCCAGGAGAGCGGAAATTCATTCGGGGGCGTGGGGGGTACGTGGTGGGTACGAAACGTACCTACCACGTACCCCCCAAGGGGTATGAGCGCATAGGCTGAGATTTTTACAAGTGACCACTTAAATTAAAATTAAAATTAAATTCAAATCCGCAAACAGATTTAAAAAAACAAAAATTTGAGCCCAGGAGAGCGGAAGTTCATTTTGGGGGCGTGGAGTACGTATAGGATACGTATGGGGTACGATCGTACCCCATACGTACCCCATACTGGGTATGAGCGCATAGGATGAGATTTTTACAAGTGACCACTTAAATTAAAATTAAAATTAAATTCAAATCCGCAAACAGATTTAAAAAAACAAAAATTTGAGCCCGGGAGAGCGGAAATTCATTCGGGGGGCGTGGGGGGTACGTGGTGGGTACGAAACGTACCCACCACGTACCCCCCAAGGGGTATGAGCGCATAGGCTGAGATTTTTACAAGTGACCACTTAAATTAAAATTAAAATTAAATTCAAATCCGCAAACAGATTTAAAAAAACAAAAATTTGAGCCCAGGAGAGCGGAAATTCATTCGGGGGCGTGGGGGGTACGTGGTGGGTACGAAACGTACCCACCACGTACCCCCCAAGGGGTATGAGCGCATAGGCTGAGATTTTTACAAGTGACCACTTAAATTAAAATTAAAATTAAATTCAAATCCGCAAACAGATTTAAAAAAACAAAAATTTGAGCCCAGGAGAGCGGAAATTCATTCGGGGGGCGTGGGGGGTACGTGGTGGGTACGAAACGTACCCACCACGTACCCCCCCAAGGGGTATGAGCGCATAGGCTGAGATTTTTACAAGTGACCACTTAAATTAAAATTAAAATTAAATTCAAATCCGCAAACAGATTTAAAAAAACAAAAATTTGAGCCCAGGAGAGCGGAAATTCATTCGGGGGCGTGGGGGGTACGTGGTGGGTACGAAACGTACCCACCACGTACCCCCCAAGGGGTATGAGCGCATAGGCTGAGATTTTTACAAGTGACCACTTAAATTAAAATTAAAATTAAATTCAAATCCGCAAACAGATTTAAAAAAACAAAAATTTGAGCCCAGGAGAGCGGAAATTCATTCGGGGGGCGTGAGGGGTACGTGGTGGGTACGAAACGTACCCACCACGTACCCCCCAAGGGGTATGAGCGCATAGGCTGAGATTTTTACAAGTGACCACTTAAATTAAAATTAAAATTAAATTCAAATCCGCAAACAGATTTAAAAAAACAAAAATTTGAGCCCAGGAGAGCGGAAATTCATTCGGGGGGCGTGAGGGGTACGTGGTGGGTACGAAACGTACCCACCACGTACCCCCCAAGGGGTATGAGCGCATAGGCTGAGATTTTTACAAGTGACCACTTAAATTAAAATTAAAATTAAATTCAAATCCGCAAACAGATTTAAAAAAACAAAAATTTGAGCCCAGGAGAGCGGAAATTCATTCGGGGGGCGTGAGGGGTACGTGGTGGGTACGAAACGTACCCACCACGTACCCCCCAAGGGGTATGAGCGCATAGGCTGAGATTTTTACAAGTGACCACTTAAATTAAAATTAAAATTAAATTCAAATCCGCAAACAGATTTAAAAAAACAAAAATTTGAGCCCAGGAGAGCGGAAATTCATTCGGGGGCGTGGGGGGTACGTGGTGGGTACGAAACGTACCCACCACGTACCCCCCAAGGGGTATGAGCGCATAGGCTGAGATTTTTACAAGTGACCACTTAAATTAAAATTAAAATTAAATTCAAATCCGCAAACAGATTTAAAAAAACAAAAATTTGAGCCCAGGAGAGCGGAAATTCATTCGGGGGGCGTGGGGGGTACGTGGTGGGTACGAAACGTACCCACCACGTACCCCCCAAGGGGTATGAGCGCATAGGATGAGATTTTTACAAGTGACCACTTAAATTAAAATTAAAATTAAATTCAAATCCGCAAACAGATTTAAAAAAACAAAAATTTGAGCCCAGGAGAGCGGAAATTCATTCGAGGGGCGTGAGGGGTACGTGGTGATCACGAAACGTACCCACCACGTACCCCCCCAAGGGGTATGAGCGCATAGGCTGAGATTTTTACAAGTGACCACTTAAATTAAAATTAAAATTAAATTCAAATCCGCAAACAGATTTAAAAAAACAAAAATTTGAGCCCAGGAGAGCGGAAATTCATTCGGGGGCATGGGGGGTACGTGGTGGGTACGAAACGTACCCACCACGTACCCCCCAAGGGGTATGAGCGCATAGGCTGAGATTTTTACAAGTGACCACTTAAATTAAAATTAAAATTAAATTCAAATCCGCAAACAGATTTAAAAAAACAAAAATTTGAGCCCAGGAGAGCGGAAATTCATTCGGGGGGCGTGGGGGGTACGTGGTGGGTACGAAACGTACCCACCACGTACCCCCCAAGGGGTATGAGCGCATAGGCTGAGATTTTTACAAGTGACCACTTAAATTAAAATTAAAATTAAATTCAAATCCGCAAACAGATTTAAAAAAACAAAAATTTGAGCCCAGGAGAGCGGAAATTCATTCGGGGGCGTGGGGGGTACGTGGTGGGTACGAAACGTACCCACCACGTACCCCCCAAGGGGTATGAGCGCATAGGCTGAGATTTTTACAAGTGACCACTTAAATTAAAATTAAAATTAAATTCAAATCCGCAAACAGATTTAAAAAAACAAAAATTTGAGCCCAGGAGAGCGGAAATTCATTCGGGGGGCGTGGGGGGTACGTGGTGGGTACGAAACGTACCCACCACGTACCCCCCAAGGGGTATGAGCGCATAGGCTGAGATTTTTACAAGTGACCACTTAAATTAAAATTAAAATTAAATTCAAATCCGCAAACAGATTTAAAAAAACAAAAATTTGAGCCCAGGAGAGCGGAAATTCATTCGGGTGGCGTGGGGGGTACGTGGTGGGTACGAAACGTACCCACCACGTACCCCCCAAGGGGTATGAGCGCATAGGCTGAGATTTTTACAAGTGACCACTTAAATTAAAATTAAAATTAAATTCAAATCCGCAAACAGATTTAAAAAAACAAAAATTTGAGCCCAGGAGAGCGGAAATTCATTCGGGGGCGTGGGGGGTACGTGGTGGGTACGAAACGTGGTGGGTACTAAACGTACCCACCACGTACCCCCCAAGGGGTATGAGCGCATAGGCTGAGATTTTTACAAGTGACCACTTCAATTAAAATTAAAATTAAATTCAAATCCGCAAACAGATTTAAAAAAACAAAAATTTGAGCCCAGGAGAGCGGAAATTCATTCGGGGGGCGTGAGGGGTACGTGGTGGGTACGAAACGTACCCACCACGTACCCCCCAAGGGGTATGAGCGCATAGGCTGAGATTTTTACAAGTGACCACTTAAATTAAAATTAAAATTAAATTCAAATCCGCAAACAGATTTAAAAAAACAGAAATTTGAGCCCAGGAGAGCGGAAATTCATTCGGGGGCGTGGGGGGTACGTGGTGGGTACGAAACGTACCCACCACGTACCCCCCAAGGGGTATGAGCGCATAGGCTGAGATTTTTACAAGTGACCACTTAAATTAAAATTAAAATTAAATTCAAATCCGCAAACAGATTTAAAAAAACAAAAATTTGAGCCCAGGAGAGCGGAAATTCATTCGGGGGGCGTGAGGGGTACGTGGTGGGTACGAAACGTACCCACCACGTACCCCCCAAGGGGTATGAGCGCATAGGCTGAGATTTTTACAAGTGACCACTTAAATTAAAATTAAAATTAAATTCAAATCCGCAAACAGATTTAAAAAACAAAAATTTGAGCCCAGGAGAGCGGAAATTCATTCGGGGGGCGTGGGGGGTACGTGGTGGGTACGAAACGTACCCACCACGTACCCCCCCAAGGGGTATGAGCGCATAGGCTGAGATTTTTACAAGTGACCACTTAAATTAAAATTAAAATTAAATTCAAATCCGCAAACAGATTTAAAAAAACAAAAATTTGAGCCAAGGAGAGCGGAAATTCATTCGGGGGGCGTGGGGGGTACGTGGTGGGTACGAATCGTACCCACCACGTACCCCCCAAGGGGTATGAGCGCATAGGCTGAGATTTTTACAAGTGACCACTTAAATTAAAATTAAAATTAAATTCAAATCCGCAAACAGATTTAAAAAAACAAAAATTTGAGCCCAGGAGAGCGGAAATTCATTCGGGGGCGTGGGGGGTACGTGGTGGGTACGAAACGTACCCACCACGTACCCCCCAAGGGGTATGAGCGCATAGGCTGAGATTTTTACAAGTGACCACTTAAATTAAAATTAAAATTAAATTCAAATCCGCAAACAGATTTAAAAAAACAAAAATTTGAGCCAAGGAGAGCGGAAATTCATTCGGGGGGCGTGGGGGGTACGTGGTGGGTACGAATCGTACCCACCACGTACCCCCCAAGGGGTATGAGCGCATAGGCTGAGATTTTTACAAGTGACCACTTAAATTAAAATTAAAATTAAATTCAAATCCGCAAACAGATTTAAAAAAACAAAAATTTGAGCCCAGGAGAGCGGAAATTCATTCGAGGGGCGTGGGGGGTACGTGGTGGGTACGAAACGTACCCACCACGTACCCCCCAAGGGGTATGAGCGCATAGGCTGAGATTTTTACAAGTGACCACTTAAATTAAAATTAAAATTAAATTCAAATCCGCAAACAGATTTAAAAAAACAAAAATTTGAGCCCAGGAGAGCGGAAATTCATTCGGGGGCGTGGGGGGTACGTGGTGGGTACGAAACGTACCCACCACGTACCCCCCAAGGGGTATGAGCGCATAGGCTGAGATTTTTACAAGTGACCACTTAAATTAAAATTAAAATTAAATTCAAATCCGCAAACAGATTTAAAAAAACAAAAATTTGAGCCCAGGAGAGCGGAAATTCATTCGGGGGGCGTGGGGGGTACGTGGTGGGTACGAAACGTACCCACCACGTACCCCCCAAGGGGTATGAGCGCATAGGATGAGATTTTTACAAGTGACCACTTAAATTAAAATTAAAATTAAATTCAAATCCGCAAACAGATTTAAAAAAACAAAAATTTGAGCCCAGGAGAGCGGAAATTCATTCGGGGGCGTGGGGGGTACGTGGTGGGTACGAAACGTACCCACCACGTACCTCCCAAGGGGTATGAGCGCATAGGCTGAGATTTTTACAAGTGACCACTTAAATTAAAATTAAAATTAAATTCAAATCCGCAAACAGATTTAAAAAAACAAAAATTTGAGCCCAGGAGAGCGGAAATTCATTCGGGGGGCGTGGGGGGTACGTGGTGGGTACGAAACGTATCCACCACGTACCCCCCAAGGGGTATGAGCGCATAGGCTGAGATTTTTACAAGTGACCACTTAAATTAAAATTAAAATTAAATTCAAATCCGCAAACAGATTTAAAAAAACAAAAATTTGAGCCCAGGAGAGCGGAAATTCATTCGGGGGGCGTGAGGGGTACGTGGTGGGTACGAAACGTACCCACCACGTACCCCCCAAGGGGTATGAGCGCATAGGCTGAGATTTTTACAAGTGACCACTTAAATTAAAATTAAAATTAAATTCAAATCCGCAAACAGATTTAAAAAAACAAAAATTTGAGCCCAGGAGAGCGGAAATTCATTCGGGGGCATGGGGGGTACGTGGTGGGTACGAAACGTACCCACCACGTACCCCCCAAGGGGTATGAGCGCATAGGCTGAGATTTTTACAAGTGACCACTTAAATTAAAATTAAAATTAAATTCAAATCCGCAAACAGATTTAAAAAAACAAAAATTTGAGCCCAGGAGAGCGGAAATTCATTCGGGGGCGTGGGGGGTACGTGGTGGGTACGAAACGTACCCACCACGTACCCCCCAAGGGGTATGAGCGCATAGGCTGAGATTTTTACAAGTGACCACTTAAATTAAAATTAAAATTAAATTCAAATCCGCAAACAGATTTAAAAAAACAAAAATTTGAGCCCAGGAGAGCGGAAATTCATTCGGGGGGCGTGGGGGGTACGTGGTGGGTACGAAACGTACCCACCACGTACCCCCCAAGGGGTATGAGCGCATAGGCTGAGATTTTTACAAGTGACCACTTAAATTAAAATTAAAATTAAATTCAAATCCGCAAACAGATTTAAAAAAACAAAAATTTGAGCCCAGGAGAGCGGAAATTCATTCGGGTGGCGTGGGGGGTACGTGGTGGGTACGAAACGTACCCACCACGTACCCCCCAAGGGGTATGAGCGCATAGGCTGAGATTTTTACAAGTGACCACTTAAATTAAAATTAAAATTAAATTCAAATCCGCAAACAGATTTAAAAAAACAAAAATTTGAGCCCAGGGGAGCGGAAATTCATTCGGGGGCGTGGGGGGTACGTGGTGGGTACGAAACGTGGTGGGTACTAAACGTACCCACCACGTACCCCCCAAGGGGTATGAGCGCATAGGCTGAGATTTTTACAAGTGACCACTTAAATTAAAATTAAAATTAAATTCAAATCCGCAAACAGATTTAAAAAAACAAAAATTTGAGCCCAGGAGAGCGGAAATTCATTCGGGGGCGTGGGGGGTACGTGGTGGGTACGAAACGTACCCACCACGTACCCCCCAAGGGGTATGAGCGCATAGGCTGAGATTTGTACAAGTGACCACTTAAATTAAAATTAAAATTAAATTCAAATCCGCAAACAGATTTAAAAAAACAAAAATTTGAGCCCAGGAGAGCGGAAATTCATTCGGGTGGCGTGGGGGGTACGTGGTGGGTACGAAACGTACCCACCACGTACCCCCCAAGGGGTATGAGCGCATAGGATGAGATTTTTACAAGTGACCACTTAAATTAAAATTAAAATTAAATTCAAATCCGCAAACAGATTTAAAAAAACAAAAATTTGAGCCCAGGAGAGCGGAAATTCATTCGGGGGCGTGGGGGGTACGTGGTGGGTACGAAACGTGGTGGGTACTAAACGTACCCACCACGTACCCCCCAAGGGGTATGAGCGCATAGGCTGAGATTTTTACAAGTGACCACTTCAATTAAAATTAAAATTAAATTCAAATCCGCAAACAGATTTAAAAAAACAAAAATTTGAGCCCAGGAGAGCGGAAATTCATTCGGGGGGCGTGAGGGGTACGTGGTGGGTACGAAACGTACCCACCACGTACCCCCCAAGGGGTATGAGCGCATAGGCTGAGATTTTTACAAGTGACCACTTAAATTAAAATTAAAATTAAATTCAAATCCGCAAACAGATTTAAAAAAACAAAAATTTGAGCCCAGGAGAGCGGAAATTCATTCGGGGGCGTGGGGGGTACGTGGTGGGTACGAAACGTACCCACCACGTACCCCCCAAGGGGTATGAGCGCATAGGCTGAGATTTTTACAAGTGACCACTTAAATTAAAATTAAAATTAAATTCAAATCCGCAAACAGATTTAAAAAAACAAAAATTTGAGCCCAGGAGAGCGGAAGTTCATTTTGGGGGCGTGGAGTACGTATAGGGTACGTATGGGGTACGATCGTACCCCATACGTACCCCATACTGGGTATGAGCGCATAGGATGAGATTTTTACAAGTGACCACTTAAATTAAAATTAAAATTAAATTCAAATCCGCAAACAGATTTAAAAAAACAAAAATTTGAGCCCAGGAGAGCGGAAATTCATTCGGGGGGCGTGAGGGGTACGTGGTGGGTACGAAACGTACCCACCACGTACCCCCCAAGGGGTATGAGCGCATAGGCTGAGATTTTTACAAGTGACCACTTAAATTAAAATTAAAATTAAATTCAAATCCGCAAACAGATTTAAAAAAACAAAAATTTGAGCCCAGGAGAGCGGAAATTCATTCGGGGGCGTGGGGGGTACGTGGTGGGTACGAAACGTACCCACCACGTACCCATCAAGGGGTATGAGCGCATAGGCTGAGATTTTTACAAGTGACCACTTAAATTAAAATTAAAATTAAATTCAAATCCGCAAACAGATTTAAAAAAACAAAAATTTGAGCCCAGGAGAGCGGAAATTCATTCGGGGGGCGTGGGGGGTACGTGGTGGGTACGAAACGTACCCACCACGTACCCCCCAAGGGGTATGAGCGCATAGGCTGAGATTTTTACAAGTGACCACTTAAATTAAAATTAAAATTAAATTCAAATCCGCAAACAGATTTAAAAAAACAAAAATTTGAGCCCAGGAGAGCGGAAATTCATTCGGGGGCGTGGGGGGTACGTGGTGGGTACGAAACGTACCCACCACGTACCCCCCAAGGGGTATGAGCGCATAGGCTGAGATTTTTACAAGTGACCACTTAAATTAAAATTAAAATTAAATTCAAATCCGCAAACAGATTTAAAAAAACAAAAATTTGACCCCAGGAGAGCGGAAATTCATTCGGGGGGCGTGGGGGGTACGTGGTGGGTACGAAACGTGAGCGCATAGGCTTAGATTTTTACAAGTGACCACTTAAATTAAAATTAAAATTAAATTCAAATCCGCAAACAGATTTAAAAAAACAAAAATTTGAGCCCAGGAGAGCGGAAATTCATTCGGGGGCGTGGGGGGTACGTGGTGGGTACGAAACGTACCCACCACGTACCCCCCAAGGGGTATGAGCGCATAGGCTGAGATTTGTACAAGTGACCACTTAAATTAAAATTAAAATTAAATTCAAATCCGCAAACAGATTTAAAAAAACAAAAATTTGAGCCCAGGAGAGCGGAAATTCATTCGGGGGGCGTGGGGGGTACGTGGTGGGTACGAAACGTACCCACCACGTACCCCCCAAGGGGTATGAGCGCATAGGATGAGATTTTTACAAGTGACCACTTAAATTAAAATTAAAATTAAATTCAAATCCGCAAACAGATTTAAAAAAACAAAAATTTGAGCCCAGGAGAGCGGAAATTCATTCGGGGGCGTGGGGGGTACGTGGTGGGTACGAAACGTACCCACCACGTACCCCCCAAGGGGTATGAGCGCATAGGCTGAGATTTTTACAAGTGACCACTTAAATTAAAATTAAAATTAAATTCAAATCCGCAAACAGATTTAAAAAAACAAAAATTTGAGCCCAGGAGAGCGGAAATTCATTCGGGGGGCGTGGGGGGTACGTGGTGGGTACTAAACGTACCCACCACGTACCCCCCAAGGGGTATGAGCGCATAGGCTGAGATTTTTACAAGTGACCACTTAAATTAAAATTAAAATTAAATTCAAATCCGCAAACAGATTTAAAAAAACAAAAATTTGAGCCCAGGAGAGCGGAAATTCATTCGGGGGCGTGGGGGGTACGTGGTGGGTACGAAACGTACCCACCACGTACCCCCCAAGGGGTATGAGCGCATAGGCTGAGATTTTTACAAGTGACCACTTAAATTAAAATTAAAATTAAATTCAAATCCGCAAACAGATTTAAAAAAACAAAAATTTGAGCCCAGGAGAGCGGAAATTCATTCGGGGGGCGTGGGGGGTACGTGGTGGGTACGAAACGTACCCACCACGTACCCCCCAAGAGGTATGAGCGCATAGGCTGAGATTTTTACAAGTGACCACTTAAATTAAAATTAAAATTAAATTCAAATCCGCAAACAGATTTAAAAAAACAAAAATTTGAGCCCAGGAGAGCGGAAATTCATTCGGGGGCGTGGGGGGTACGTGGTGGGTACGAAACGTACCCACCACGTACCCCCCAAGGGGTATGAGCGCATAGGCTGAGATTTTTACAAGTGACCACTTAAATTAAAATTAAAATTAAATTCAAATCCGCAAACAGATTTAAAAAAACAAAAATTTGAGCCCAGGAGAGCGGAAATTCATTCGGGGGGCGTGAGGAGTACGTGGTGGGTACGAAACGTACCCACCACGTACCCCCCAAGGGGTATGAGCGCATAGGCTGAGATTTTTACAAGTGACCACTTAAATTAAAATTAAAATTAAATTCAAATCCGCAAACAGATTTAAAAAAACAAAAATTTGAGCCCAGGAGAGCGGAAATTCATTCGGGGGGCGTGGGGGGTACGTGGTGGGTACGAAACGTACCCACCACGTACCCCCCAAGGGGTATGAGCGCATAGGCTGAGATTTTTACAAGTGACCACTTAAATTAAAATTAAAATTAAATTCAAATCCGCAAACAGATTTAAAAAAACAAAAATTTGAGCCCAGGAGAGCGGAATTTCATTCGGGGGCGTGGGGGGTACGTGGTGGGTACGAAACGTACCCACCACGTACCCCCCAAGGGGTATGAGCGCATAGGCTGAGATTTTTACAAGTGACCACTTAAATTAAAATTAAAATTAAATTCAAATCCGCAAACAGATTTAAAAAAACAAAAATTTGAGCCCAGGAGAGCGGAAATTCATTCGGGGGCGTGGGGGGTACGTGGTGGGTACGAAACGTACCCACCACGTACCCCCCAAGGGGTATGAGCGCATAGGCTGAGATTTTTACAAGTGACCACTTAAATTAAAATTAAAATTAAATTCAAATCCGCAAACAGATTTAAAAAAATAAAAATTTGAGCCCAGGAGAGCGGAAATTCATTCGGGGGGCGTGAGGGGTACGTGGTGGGTACGAAACGTACCCACCACGTACCCCCCAAGGGGTATGAGCGCATAGGCTGAGATTTTTACAAGTGACCACTTAAATTAAAATTAAAATGAAATTCAAATCCGCAAACAGATTTAAAAAAACAAAAATTTGAGCCCAGGAGAGCGGAAATTCATTCGGGGGCGTGGGGGGTACGTGGTGGGTACGAAACGTACCCACCACGTACCCCCCAAGGGGTATGAGCGCATAGGCTGAGATTTTTACAAGTGACCACTTAAATTAAAATTAAAATTAAATTCAAATCCGCAAACAGATTTAAAAAAACAAAAATTTGAGCCCAGGAGAGCGGAAATTCATTCGGGGGGCGTGAGGAGTACGTGGTGGGTACGAAACGTACCCACCACGTACCCCCCAAGGGGTATGAGCGCATAGGCTGAGATTTTTACAAGTGACCACTTAAATTAAAATTAAAATTAAATTCAAATCCGCAAACAGATTTAAAAAAACAAAAATTTGAGACCAGGAGAGCGGAAATTCATTCGGGGGGCGTGGGGGGTACGTGGTGGGTACGAAACGTACCCACCACGTACCCCCCAAGGGGTATGAGCGCATAGGCTGAGATTTTTACAAGTGACCACTTAAATTAAAATTAAAATTAAATTCAAATCCGCAAACAGATTTAAAAAAACAAAAATTTGAGCCCAGGAGAGCGGAAATTCATTCGGGGGCGTGGGGGGTACGTGGTGGGTACGAAACGTACCCACCACGTACCCCCCAAGGGGTATGAGCGCATAGGCTGAGATTTTTACAAGTGACCACTTAAATTAAAATTAAAATTAAATTCAAATCCGCAAACAGATTTAAAAAAACAAAAATTTGAGCCCAGGAGAGCGGAAATTCATTCGGGGGGCGTGGGGGGTACGTGGTGGGTACGAAACGTACCCACCACGTACCCCCCAAGGGGTATGAGCGCATAGGCTGAGATTTTTACAAGTGACCACTTAAATTAAAATTAAAATTAAATTCAAATCCGCAAACAGATTTAAAAAAACAAAAATTTGAGCCCAGGAGAGCGGAAATTCATTCGGGGGGCGTGAGGGGTACGTGGTGGGTACGAAACGTACCCACCACGTACCCCCCAAGGGGTATGAGCGCATAGGCTGAGATTTTTACAAGTGACCACTTAAATTAAAATTAAAATTAAATTCAAATCCGCAAACAGATTTAAAAAAACAAAAATTTGAGCCCAGGAGAGCGGAAATTCATTCGGGGGGCGTGGGGGGTACGTGGTGGGTACGAAACGTACCCACCACGTACCCCCCAAGGGGTATGAGCGCATAGGCTGAGATTTTTACAAGTGACCACTTAAATTAAAATTAAAATTAAGTTCAAATCCGCAAACAGATTTAAAAAAACAAAAATTTGAGCCCAGGAGAGCGGAAATTCATTCGGGGGGCGTGAGGAGTACGTGGTGGGTACGAAACGTACCCACCACGTACCCCCCAAATGGTATGAGCGCATAGGCTGAGATTTTTACAAGTGACCACTTAAATTAAAATTAAAATTAAATTCAAATCCGCAAACAGATTTAAAAAAACAAAAATTTGAGCCCAGGAGAGCGGAAATTCATTCGGGGGGCGTGGGGGGTACGTGGTGGGTACGAAACGTACCCACCACGTACCCCCCAAGGGGTATGAGCGCATAGGCTGAGATTTTTACAAGTGACCACTTAAATTAAAATTAAAATTAAATTCAAATCCGCAAACAGATTTAAAAAAACAAAAATTTGAGCCCAGGAGAGCGGAAATTCATTCGGGGGGCGTGGGGGGTACGTGGTGGGTACGAAACGTACCCACCACGTACCCCCCAAGGGGTATGAGCGCATAGGCTGAGATTTTTACAAGTGACCACTTAAATTAAAATTAAAATTAAATTCAAATCCGCAAACAGATTTAAAAAAACAAAAATTTGAGCCCAGGAGAGCGGAAATTCATTCGGGGGCGTGGGGGGTACGTGGTGGGTACGAAACGTACCCACCACGTACCCCCCAAGGGGTATGAGCGCATAGGCTGAGATTTTTACAAGTGACCACTTAAATTAAAATTAAAATTAAATTCAAATCCGCAAACAGATTTAAAAAAACAAAAATTTGAGCCCAGGAGAGCGGAAATTCATTCGGGTGGCGTGAGGGGTACGTGGTGGGTACGAAACGTACCCACCAC
Organism: Beris morrisii; assembly: GCA_951812415.1. NCBI lineage: Eukaryota > Metazoa > Arthropoda > Insecta > Diptera > Stratiomyidae > Beris > Beris morrisii. The sequence continues at coordinate 2,638 of CATOSH010000004.1, read as the reverse complement.
GTACCCCCCAAGGGGTATGAGCGCATAGGCTGAGATTTTTACAAGTGACCACTTAAATTAAAATTAAAATTAAATTCAAATCCGCAAACAGATTTAAAAAAACAAAAATTTGAGCCCAGGAGAGCGGAAATTCATTCGGGGGGCGTGGGGGGTACGTGGTGGGTACGAAACGTACCCACCACGTACCCCCCAAGGGGTATGAGCGCATAGGCTGAGATTTTTACAAGTGACCACTTAAATTAAAATTAAAATTAAATTCAAATCCGCAAACAGATTTAAAAAAACAAAAATTTGAGCCCAGGAGAGCGGAAATTCATTCGGGGGCGTGGGGGGCACGTGGTGGGTACGAAACGTACCCACCACGTACCCCCCAAGGGGTATGAGCGCATAGGCTGAGATTTTTACAAGTGACCACTTAAATTAAAATTAAAATTAAATTCAAATCCGCAAACAGATTTAAAAAAACAAAAATTTGAGCCCAGGAGAGCGGAAATTCATTCGGGGGCGTGGGGGGTACGTGGTGGGTACGAAACGTACCCACCACGTACCCCCCAAGGGGTATGAGCGCATAGGCTGAGATTTTTACAAGTGACCACTTAAATTAAAATTAAAATTAAATTCAAATCCGCAAACAGATTTAAAAAAACAAAAATTTGAGCCCAGGAGAGCGGAAATTCATTCGGGGGGCGTGAGGGGTACGTGGTGGGTACGAAACGTACCCACCACGTACCCCCCAAGGGGTATGAGCGCATAGGCTGAGATTTTTACAAGTGACCACTTAAATTAAAATTAAAATTAAATTCAAATCCGCAAACAGATTTAAAAAAACAAAAATTTGAGCCCAGGAGAGCGGAAATTCATTCGGGGGGCGTGGGGGGTACGTGGTGGGTACGAAACGTACCCACCACGTACCCCCCAAGGGGTATGAGCGCATGGGATGAGATTTTTACAAGTGACCACTTAAATTAAAATTAAAATTAAATTCAAATCCGCAAACAGATTTAAAAAAACAAAAATTTGAGCCCAGGAGAGCGGAAATTCATTCGGGGGCGTGGGGGGTACGTGGTGGGTACGAAACGTACCCACCACGTACCCCCCAAGGGGTATGAGCGCATAGGCTGAGATTTTTACAAGTGACCACTTAAATTAAAATTAAAATTAAATTCAAATCCGCAAACAGATTTAAAAAAACAAAAATTTGAGCCCAGGAGAGCGGAAATTCATTCGGGGGGCGTGGGGGGTACGTGGTGGGTACGAAACGTACCCACCACGTACCCCCCAAGGGGTATGAGCGCATAGGCTGAGATTTTTACAAGTGACCACTTAAATTAAAATTAAAATTAAATTCAAATCCGCAAACAGATTTAAAAAAACAAAAATTTGAGCCCAGGAGAGCGGAAATTCATTCGGGGGGCGTGGGGGGTACGTGGTGGGTACGAAACGTACCCACCACGTACCCCCCAAGGGGTATGAGCGCATAGGCTGAGATTTTTACAAGTGACCACTTAAATTAAAATTAAAATTAAATTCAAATCCGCAAACAGATTTAAAAAAACAAAAATTTGAGCCCAGGAGAGCGGAAATTCATTCGGGGGCGTGGGGGGTACGTGGTGGGTACGAAACGTACCCACCACGTACCCCCCAAGGGGTATGAGCGCATAGGCTGAGATTTTTACAAGTGACCACTTAAATTAAAATTAAAATTAAATTCAAATCCGCAAACAGATTTAAAAAAACAAAAATTTGAGCCCAGGAGAGCGGAAATTCATTCGGGGGGCGTGGGGGGTACGTGGTGGGTACGAAACGTACCCACCACGTACCCCCCAAGGGGTATGAGCGCATAGGCTGAGATTTTTACAAGTGACCACTTAAATTAAAATTAAAATTAAATTCAAATCCGCAAACAGATTTAAAAAAACAAAAATTTGAGCCCAGGAGAGCGGAAATTCATTCGGGGGGCGTGGGGGGTACGTGGTGGGTACGAAACGTACCCACCACGTACCCCCCAAGGGGTATGAGCGCATAGGCTGAGATTTTTACAAGTGACCACTTAAATTAAAATTAAAATTAAATTCAAATCCGCAAACAGATTTAAAAAAACAAAAATTTGAGCCCAGGAGAGCGGAAATTCATTCGGGGGCGTGGGGGGTACTTGGTGGGTACGAAACGTACCCACCACGTACCCCCCAAGGGGTATGAGCGCATAGGCTGAGATTTTTACAAGTGACCACTTAAATTAAAATTAAAATTAAATTCAAATCCGCAAACAGATTTAAAAAAACAAAAATTTGAGCCCAGGAGAGCGGAAATTCATTCGGGGGGCGTGAGGGGTACGTGGTGGGTACGAAACGTACCCACCACGTACCCCTCAAGGGGTATGAGCGCATAGGCTGAGATTTTTACAAGTGACCACTTAAATTAAAATTAAAATTAAATTCAAATCCGCAAACAGATTTAAAAAAACAAAAATTTGAGCCCAGGAGAGCGGAAATTCATTCGGGGGGCGTGGGGGGTACGTGGTGGGTACAAAACGTACCCACCACGTACCCCCCAAGGGGTATGAGCGCATAGGCTGAGATTTTTACAAGTGACCACTTAAATTAAAATTAAAATTAAATTCAAATCCGCAAACAGATTT